>CABHPP010144929.1:42142-56560 GCA_902168425.1 Peromyscus attwateri
GGGGGGGGTGTCTTAGCCTCAGGCACACCTGTGTGTGTGGGGTCTTAGCCTCAGGCACACCTGTGGGGGGGGTCTCAGCTTCAGGCACACCTGGGGGGGGCTCAGCCTCAGGCACTGTGAGGACTATGTTGAGTAGGTTAACTGAGGTTGGAGACCCACACTATAGGTAGGCAGCCCAGGTCCCTGGGTCCTTCGCAAGAAAGAGAGGTGAGCTGAGCACCAGCATTCAGTCCTTCCTGCTTCTGGACTGTGGGAGCCATGTGACAGGCTGCTGTGATTTCTTCCGCCATGATGGACTTTAACCTCAAACTGTGAGTTAGAACACATCCTTTCCCTCCTAAGTTGCTATTCATTTATTTATTTCCGTATGTGTGGTGTTTTGCCTGCATGCATGTACATCCACCACATGTGTGCCTGGTGCCCACAAAGGCTGGAAGAGGGCCTTGGTGTGTACAGGTGCTGTGAGCAATGCAGATTCCCTGTAAGAGCAGCCAGGGCTCGAACTGCTGAGCTTTCTCTTCAGCCCCCACACTAAGTTCCTTTTCTTGCGGTATTTTATCATAGCAACAGGAAATGCAACTCAGACAAGGGGTTACCATTACCTGCCAGCTGTACCATGACACGGTTACCATTATCAAATTTATGAAGATGAAACACTGAGGTTGGGGTTCGCCAGGCAGAAAGTGGCTCAAGTCCACCTGACTCAAAGAAGTCCTTAATTCAACACCTTTATTTTGTGTTTGGGTAAATGGGCCAGCTTTCAAGGAAGATGCAGGTGGCTGGAAGCTAAGAGAGAATTTTGCTCTGAGCCTGGATGCGAAAACCTCTCCTAAGAAGGAGCATTACTCACCTTTTGTCTCTACAAAGAGAAGCCACTGGCTGCCTGGTTTCTAGGGTGGCTCTACCTGTGAAACTCCCCCTAGGGGAGAGTCTTCATGGCCTCTGACAGATCCTGGTCAAACCCCAGAGTAGAAGCCCCCTAGAGTCCTGGACAGCCGGCCAACGCCCATGGACAGACGGCTGGAGCTCTCTGCAGCCTTCACGCCCCTCCTGGAGTGCTGGCTGTGTCTCTCGGGTGGCCTGTGTAGATGAGGACCACAGACCTCCCTCTGGAGGCTGCCTGCAGCCTGAGCCTACCTGGAACGGTCACTCACTTCACTCTAGACTGAAAATCTCAAGTTCTAGGAAGCTAAACCCAGTGAACTGCTGTCAAAGTCCTTTTTAGAAAAGCAAATCCAAGCACAAGGTCTGCTAACAACCAGGATTTAAGAAATCAGCATCTGATTTGTCAGCACAGGAAACAATAGCTAGTATTGTACATGAACAGTTATTCCGGCACTGCTAAAACAGAGGGAAAGAGAAGAAGTGAGTGTGTGTGTGTGTGTGTGTGTGTGTGTGTGTGTGTGTGTGTGAGAGAGAGAGAGAGAGAGAGACAGAGAGAGAGAGAGAGCATTAGCGCATCTTACCGTGTCTCCTGGCTGTGGCCTCATCACGGACACTCGGTCATATCCCTTCCTTAGCAGAACCCACAAGGCATCGAGTTTTCCCTGAAACAAAACAAATGCAAGAAGATTACACACAATACCAGCCTGGTGGACAGCCGCTGCAGATCCGGAGAACTCTCGAGGTTCTCCCATCGAGTCAGAAGCAGAGCTCAGGTGACACTGAATGGGGGTTAGGGACTCTCCACTCTCTGCAAGGATACACTCTAAGGGCTGAGAACAGGGCTGGGAAGATGACTGGGAGGAGACGGTTGCCTGCCATGCAAGCCTGAGGACCGAAGTGCAGCTCCTTCCCACAGGTAAGCCATCCCAGTGCACAGGAGGGCAAGCTGGCTAGCCTGACTAGCTGATCGGTGAGTTCTGGGTTCAGCAAGAGACTGCCTTGATAAATAAGGTGGAGAGTGACTGAGGGAGACACTCCGTGTCAACGACTGCCTACACACACACACACACACACACACACACGCTCACACAGACACACATACATACAGGCTCCCCCCCTCACCCCCACCTCTCTCTGAGGTGGGGAAAAGGCCAGTTTAGCTCTAAATCTTCCACAGTGAGGCTCACTCAGTCTCTTGGATCTTGCCCTTACACTCTCACTCCTGGGGCCATATCTTCACACCACACCGGAGTGCTCTCAGTTTTCACTGACCACTTGGTGGTCAGTTAAAGAAGACGATGGTGACGGCTATAGGACAATTCCTTGCCCTCCCCACAAGGAAAAACAACCACCAAAGGTCACATGGAGGTCACAGCCAGGCCCTCAGTAACTATAGAGCACTCAGTTGATGATAAAAGTGCACCTCAAAAAGAACTCCCTAGAACCTCCGACTGTTACTTTATAGGACAAAAGGGGCTTTATTGACCAACTAAATGATGGGGATGAGAAACCAGCCTGGACCACCTAGGGTGGGTCCAAGGAGGCCGCACAGGTCCTTCACCACGGGAGACAGGAGGGAGGGGTCAGAGCTGTGTCTCAGGGTGACTCACTTAGAGGACTCTAACCAGGGGTACTGGCCTTAGGGAGGGAAGGAGCCCAAGCCTATTAAGTTCCAGCAGCCTTAGATCTGCACAAGGAAACAGATTTTCTTCTGGAGCCTCCGAAAGAACAGCCTGTCCCCGACTTAGGTTTTTAGCCTGGTAAGATCCATGGGCTTCTCACCTTCAGAGCTGTGAGATAAGAAATCTGTGCTGTTTAACCTCTTGGAGTCTATCATGTATGATAACTGTGATAGGAAACCAGGCCAGCCCTGGCCACCCACTGCCGTATTCTGTGGTCACCAGCTTGCTGTGTACCTCTGCCCACTGGAACACCAGCTTTACCAAAGCAGTGTGTGTTTGGTTCTGTCCACAGCTATGTGCCTGTTGCTGGGTGCTGAATCACACCACAGCCTCTCATTTATTTCTCTCAGTAGTCTCCAGAGCAGTCTGGAGAAAGTGGAGACTCCGAGGGATCATATGACTTTCCCACAGACACCTTGTCACCAGGAGTTGCAATCGGAGCCCGTGTATGTCTGACTCCAAAGCTCACACTCTGTGGGTCCTGCTCGTGAAGGTCTGGCTGAAGAGCTTTACCCCACAGCACCGACAGCAGGGTTGCAACCCTTTAGGCTCTCATGGGATTGATTTTACGTGTTAGGACTAGAAATTTAGAGAAATATAATAGGAAATGTTAGGACGAAGAGCACGTGATGAGGAGAGTGTTCTTTTGTGATGGCTGTGTTTTGGTTGTGTGCATACATATCTTAGACCTCCATGTGAAGGTTACATCATACAGGGCTGTTGGGTATAGTTGATTGCATGGGTGTGTGTAGTGCCCTGGGGGATGATGATAGGAAGGCAGGGGACATCTGCAGAGCTCAGCTTTAATAAACGCTTTATGCTGACAGCACTGATCATCCTGGAGAACTCCAGGTTTTGACATCACTTCCTGGCAGGTTAGACACACACCTGAAAAACTAAACTCTTGAACACTGGCCAGCTGTTGCTTAAGCTCCTGCGGGTTCAATGTAATCTCGCTGAGTGCTGAGTTTCTCATCTCCTATTGCAAAGAATCTACAAAAGTCTTTGAAAATAGTCTGAAATGGGTTTAGTGTCACTCTGGACAGACTGGTGTTATGTGCACAACAGTTTTTCTGCAATGCTAAGTGTCAGCTAAATGTTTCCTTGACAGTTCTCAGGGACAAGTCCTTACAGTTCAGGGTATTAGGTGGGTGAATGCCTTTGTTTTCTAGGAGGGAGGGGCTCCTAGTATTTGGCTCATGAATCAGCCCACCCATATCCCCTTATTTGCTAGTCACTCAACCCCTGGACAAACGAGGACCCATGGCATGAGGCTTAAAGAAGAAAATTTGGCTAATGAAGAAAGGAATTAATTAGCTCAGCAGACACGGAAAGTTGCACACACACAGCTTAGCTATGCAGTCCCAGGAGAAAGTGAATTATGCTCCTTGGTGGAGCAGGTGGCCACATAGAGCCTAAGCATAGAGTACCCAAGTACCCCGGGAAGCTGCAGCTGGGCCTTCTCTTCTCCAGCCTGCAGCACAGAGCTGTCCCAACTTCCCGGGGTGTGCTCTTCTTAAAGTGTGTATGTGTGTGTGTGTGTGTGTGGGTGGGGGGGAGGGGGGCGCAGTTAGCAATACTGTCTCCTCTATAAATTAAATTATAAATTAAACACTGAAGTCGTTCCCTCATCTCAGGAAAAGTATTCACAACATGCTATCTGCAATCACAGTAAAGTCATTAAAAGGACGACTGGGGAAGCCGTACAAAGACAGAAGAGTGTGAGGCAGAGCGGATCCAGTACATGGACATCCGTAAGCATGTACACATCTTCCATTGTGTTCTCCCACCACCCCTTCTCAAGTTGAAATGACATTCCTCTTCATCACACCCCAGCTGTGCTCTGGCTCCAGTCATTCCTCAGGACGGCTCTTCCTGGGGCCGTCTAGGACATCATATTCTGGAGGTCCACTGGGCTGTCCCCCCAGGAGTCTTCCTTCCCCTTGGCCTGTCTCCTCCCCGTCCCTGCTTTGTCCCTTCAGCTTCCTTGCTCCTTCCCTCTGCCTGTGCTTACCTTGGGCACGGCGCTCCCATCGGCCCCATCTGGGCTGGCGCCTGGTCTGACTCCCCCATCTAGTCTATGCTTCATGCATTCTGTCTTCATCTTGGGCCTCTCTTGAGGTCCAGATCTAGGTACAGTGTGACCTGTTTAGGTCCAGATCAAGACATGGAATGACCTGCCAAACTTTAATCAATATGGAGATGTACAGATGTACAACAGGAGACAAAAGCAGGCGTGGTGAGTCCAGTGAGCTCTCTTTTACCCCCATGTTCCCCTCTTCACACCCTGTCTTGGTTCATGGAGGTGTAAGCTATACGGCGTAGGGTTGCCCTCTCTCCACACCGCTTCTTGTCCAACACCAGCCATATTTTGGGAGTGGTCTCATGCCCCAGTTCACCTGTCGCCTCTTCCCATCCCACTATTTCCACAGCCCCCGAGGGAGCCAGAGCCCTTGTCACATGCCACTCAGTCAGTGAAACATTCCCTGCCTGGCCTTTTACCTCAGGCTCCTGTCCTCATTCTCTGTGTGCACTGATGGAAGATTTCCCTACTAGTCAAATGGATGCATAACGGTTATAAAATAAAATAAAATAAAATAAAATGAAATAAAATAAATCTCAGACCGTCTTACCATCAGTGTTCACTTGAGCAAATCACCTACTCTCTTGGTACCTGGTTTTTCTGTTTGTAAGTGATGTGTGTGTGTGTGTGTGTGTGTGTGTGTGTGTGTGTGTGTGTACCTGAGTGTATGTGTGTATACACACGAGTGTGTGTTTCCACTTCTGAGAGTTGTGCTTGGAACTCAGCCTGACCTGTGTCATGTGTATCGAGAACAATATGGGTCTAGCCCGTATGTGTTGATGGTTTCTTCTAACAGAACCCTTAGCTCTGACAGGTTGACCTTCTGAACTCTAGTTGTCACTGCTGTATACTCCCATGGTCTTTTGCTACCAGCAGCTCTCAATACATGTGCTTCACTCGGGTGAGCTGCTCTCTCTGGCTGAGACCACCTCACTCCACTGTCTCCCCAGTGTTCTGAATTCTGACTGCCCCACAAGTGAACCCAAAGCCCTCCATTTGTGGCGCAGGAAGGAAGACAGATAACTGTGCAGCCTCCGCCTCTTTCTGTGCCTACCTACAGCAGGTGGCTTCCGAGGCAAGAGTCGAAGGAAGCATTAGGGAAGAGAGTGGGCCAGTCACATCCAGCCAAGAATGAGCTCTAGGGGCCAATGAAATAACTCAGCAGGTAACAGTGCTTGCCAGGCTAGCTGGTCACTTGAGTTTGATTCCCAGAACCCACGGAAAGGTGGAAGGAGAGAGCAGACTGACTCCACAAAGTTGTCCTGACCTCCACGTGTGAGCTGTGGCACAAGCTCCTCTCCCATCATGCACTCTCTCTCACACAACAGTAAATTTTTAAAATTAAATAATAAAAAAGCTTTAAAGTCAGCCAAGTTTCTGACAAAGGTTCTCAGAGCCCAGATTTTCTGATCACGGCAGAAATGCCACTTGAAAGCCATAGTGTCAGGCTTATTCATGACTCCCTTTTCAAGCCACAAGTGTCCCAGAGGACCAGAGGATCCCTTCCCTAAGGCCCAAGGCGGGTGGGGTGGGCACTTTCTCTGTCACATTTGGGTGTCCCTCAGGCTCAGCTCGTACACACCGTATACTTTAGACTCTGGTCTTCATTCCCTGGGCAGAACGGCAGCTGCTTCTGTGAAACTATTACAAAGACTCCACCCCAAACCTCAGAGCCCCAGCCAGGGTTTAGCTGACATTTAAAATAGCTTCTTCCATAGGAAGCTGACACAGCTTGACTATAAAATGGGAAATTTACCAGTACCAGGCTCCACAACCACACCTCACTCTGCCTCAGAGGATAACTTAAATGCATGGAGAGAGGCGAAGGCCTATGCAGCTTGGCCTGGGCGATGGTGAGACCCAGCGGACCACCACCTAAGCACCCGGGTGCATTACTGTTTCCTCTTTCAGTTTGCAGTCCTTTAGGGCTGTCTCAGCTAGTGGATTCGGCTGAGGTGGAAACTTGAACATAGCTCGGTTTATAGCGTTGCTCTGAATAGAAAGCTAAATTTCTATACTTTAAAATATACAATATTTAATCCATAACCCTGTCACTCACAGTCTGCCTGTCCTGTGGGGAGCAGCCCGTCTGTCTTTCAAGGCAGGCTCTGGCTTGGCCCTTATCTGTCATTTCTCTCACTTCCTGACATGTGGAGAAGCTACTGGAAAAAAGAGATGGATAGTTCCTCTGACGTCTGCAGTCAGTCCTCTTTCTCATCCAGCTGGTGGCCATGTATCTGGGCATGACTTAACTTGTCTGAAATGACCAGTTCTGTTTAATGAGAAGCACGGGGTGCCGTAAACCAAGGAAGCAGAAACCAAGCAAAGGAAAATGCAGTTAAATACCAGGGGAAATTGCCCCATCCTGAGCCTGGAACCAGGATGGGGAGAGTGTGGTTGGTGTGGTCAGTGTCTTAATATAGCACAGGGTACGATGGGGGGACAAGAGGAGGAGCCCACTGTAACCCTTTCCCCTCAGCTCCTGCGGGGCTGCTTAGCAAGCAGGCCCACCTGCTTCTCAGTGCTCGGGACCGAAGGAAGGAGGTGGGTCCGTTGGGACCCATTTTACCCAGCAGATGATTCCAGCCACTTTTGCTGGAGAGCTAGACGTGGTCCCAGGATCTGAGTTTTGTGCTGGGCGCAGGGTTCTCCCTGCTCACAGTGGGAATGGAAGGTGGACTCGGGGTGGACTGGCCATTGTTCAGGAGCCGCCTGTCCTCACCTACTGTCTGCACATCTTCGCATGCTGCCTCTGCCCCAGCTAGCTTCTTTTGCCTCATGGACTTGCGAGAGGGAGCTGAGGGTGAGTGGGGGTGTTTGTTTCTTCTGCCCCTGTCCACTTCCCTGTTTCCCTGTGGTAACTGTATTCTTATAGGGCACAGGTCTACACACGCCTTCTAGAAGGGGCCAAAGAACAAAGTCTAGGGGCTTCAGGGAGAGGAAAACTGAGGAGGGTATGTAAGGACTTATATAATCAGTTAAAACCGTCAGAGCCGCAGTCTCTGGGAGCTCGTGTGTGCACCAGACACGACAGGGCTACAACTCACATGCGCTGGCCGCACTGTGACAGCGCACAGAGGACTTGCGCAAGTTCAAGCCGGACGAAATTCCAGCATGGAGGACGGGAAGTGGGCACAAAGTCCCATCCCTAGCCAAGAAGCTGTTTGCAGTTGATAGCCACTGGGAAAGAGAGAATCAGAAAATTTCTCCAGCGGAATGTCACTGGGTCTATCAACCACACTCCGGGGCAGGCCCGGTGTCCAGGAGATGGCCAACACAAAACACACTGCATGCTTTTGGTGTGTGCCTTTTTTTGTCTTATTGTTTGCTTTTAAGAGAGAGAGAGAGAGAGAGAGAGAGAGAGAGAGAGAGAGAGAGAGAATGAAGTTGGGTGGAGGGAAGGGAAAAATTATGATCAAAAGATCTTATAACACTTTTTAAAATAAAACAAATGCCAAAGTCATCTTTTGCTCGTGGGCCATGAGAAAAGAGGTGGTGGGGTAGATGAAGGCTGCTGATCTCTGGTGCTCAGCCACAGCTCCCGAGGGCTGTACTCTCGTCTCACTGGGCTCCCGGGGCCTAGGGGTGTAATGATTCCTCTTGTTCCTGGTGGCCTCACTGTGGGGCCTCTGAGCCTAGTTCACCTTCTCTCAGGCCTGCCATTTGTAGTGTGCCTTCTGTGTCAGGGCAGAACTGTGACAAACACCATGAGAGGGTACCGCACGGGACTTTCTAGTTGAGGAGGGCCTCTTGATGCCCACAGGCATCTTCACTAGAAAAGGCTCAGCACGAAGTGTGCGTGTTAAACATATGAGGTCTGGACCGCTGGTAGAAAACCTGCTCATCCTCTGGACTTCTCAGGTCCTTCCCGTACTTCTGCCCTCCTTCACAAATCTTTCATCAAATGTCCTCTTCCTGGACAGAGCATGCCGATGGAACTGTGCAGTCGAATGGTATGCTAGGGAGTGGTTTCTTGGCCATGCCCCATGCTTCAGCTCTTCAGTGGGAGCTGGTGGAGTGCCTGCTCTGTGTTGGGTTCCACGCTGTTTACTGGGGCTTCAAAGCAGAATTGGTGCCCGCAGGGGGTGAAATTCAGTGAGAAGGCTCATAAAACCCGAGATAATCTCCTTAATTGCGACCCACCCACCTCCTACCTAGCAGAGAGCATGTGTGACTGCTGGCATTAGCCCTTTCACCAGGCAGGAGGAGCCTGTAAGCTTGCTCGTGACCAGAGTCCTGCCCAGGCTTCCTCCATCTGTCCTGTGAGGTGTCCCCTTGCATTCCAAGTCACTTAACACCAATGGGGTGGGTGTTAAAATGGCCCTGATGTGAAATGGAGCCTGGGTTTCCTTGCTGAGGCTCCTGACATATCACAGAGAAATGGCCAAGCTCTTTGCTCTTTGCAATAACCCGGGCACCCAGTTCCTATCCTCTGAGATCCAGCCCTGCCTCAGGCAATGCTGTCCCTGACCTCTGGTGACAACTTGTCTACTGAGCTTATTAAAACCCAGATTCTGGACCCTTCATTGGAGTTCCTGATGCAGCCAGTCTTAGATGGGACCCCTCAATGTATTTTCTAACAAGTTCATGGGCTGATGGTTTGGGGACCACACTGTGAGAATGTGTGGTTTATTATAATGACCAAGGAAGGTCAGGAGCCAGGATCCTATCGTGGTGACATGTGACATATGCCTGTGATCCTTCTGCCGTGAGTTCCAGGGCACCCTGTGTACTTAGGAAGACTTTTTCTCAAAGAGGAAGGGGCGGGGCGGGGGGGGGGGAGGAGCACCAGCCAGCCAGAAGTCCTGGGGACAACAGAAGAGTGTTGGATTGGAAGTTTGGGTATGGAATCTTAAGACCTGGCAAGTGGGGTAGTTTTGAGCTGGTAGCTGAAATAGGCAAGGCTTGAGGACATCTTGGAGGTCTTTGGTGAGATTGGACCTCCAAGCCCAGGATCCTCATTCTGGCTTCCTCTCTCTACCTCTACCTAGCTCACACAGGGCTGAGAAGCCCCTCCACTCAGTACCTATGCCCAGCACAGTAGGGACTTGACAGGACTCACTGAGCAGATGAGGACTGCAGGAGGGTGCTGGCAACATTTTCAGATTTCTAAATGTATTTGTCCACATCCTGATTCATTGAGCAAAACTCAGTCTGAGGCCACCGGTTAAGAAAGGAACAACATGTCCTTCTAACCTCGAAGATTCCAGAAGTGAAAATTCAGCTATAACCAAGGATGCGGTGTTAGTCACAAGGTGGATTCCTGAAAATGGCAGGACAGAAAATCCCCTTTCTTCTCATCTCTGAGATCCTCTCGGCTCCTTCCTGTCTGCACATGTCTGCACGCCACTGCACGTTCCTCACTGAGAAGAAATAGCAGCAACAGCCGCTCCTCCTCTAGGCAGCCGGGCTTCAACAGCTCAGAGTTCAACCCTTTGCCTCAGGGAGTTATCCTAAAAAAAGAATCTGAAGGCTTTAAACAAGCCCGAACGGAACCTGCATCGAAGCTCCCGGGAGCCTGAGCTCACTCTGCTGAGAAACAGTGGCTTCCAGTCCAGTCACATTCTACCCAGAGGCGTGCAGATGTGCATGTGGAGGCCAGAGTCTGACTTGTGTGTCCGTTTCAGTCACCCTCTGCTTTGAGACGCAGTCTCTGAACCCAGAGTGCACTGATTTGACTAGACTCCCTATCCACTGAGCTCCAGGGATCTTTGTTTACTGTCTACACAGCAATCACCTTACAGACTCTACCATCTCCCCAGCCCTGGCATTTCTTTTGGTTTGTGTAAGGGCTGTTCCAAAGCTAAGAAATACTCAGAGAAGGACAAAAAAAAAAAAAAAAAAAAAAAAAATGTCCGTGCAGCTCCCAGAAGAGGGGCAAGGCTGTGGGCATGTGTGTGGGTGGGAAAAGGGACTAACTGACTCCCACACGTTTACTAGAGGCTCAGGAGTGGGTCCAGCTGAAACCTTGGGTTGCAAACCTCGGAGAAAAGACTTTGTGGGAGTTGGGATGGATTTTGTCCAGAGTCCTCAGCTCTAAGTTTCTAGGGTTCTGATGGCTATCACAGTGCTGGTGTGCAGGGGGCAAGGACGCAGAGAAGAGTGCTGACCCCACCCACAGATTTAAGCCATGTATACCCATGGGGACAAAAGGCCCTTGGAAGCATTCCTCACCTCCCAGGACTTAGTGTCTCAAGAAGCCAGAGTCAGGGCCTGGAGCTGATGGTGGGAGCCAGGGAGAGAGATAATAGAGAAGAAAAGACCGGCTCACAGCTGGGAAGAGGGAATGCCGAAGGGACTCTGGGCAGAGACATACCTTGATGGGCGAGTACCACTTCCGGGGGGAAGAAGGCCGGCGCATGTTGTTGTTGAGATTTCGGGGCTCCGGGAACTCATACTCTTGCTCTGGCATCTTGACTCTCGCATTCTTTGCCTTTTCCAACTTAGCACCTTCTTCTGTGGAGCCCTTTTCCCCCCAGCGAACCTAATGGAAGTGAAAGCCCATACAACAAAGTCACAGGGTTGCACAGTTTGCCCCTCGAGAACCAGAGGGACGGGGTGATGTGCACGCTACCGGGTCCTCTATTCCTTTAGGATCATGAGCCAGAGAAGTAGGGTGTGTGGAAAAAAGGGGAAGTGGAGAGCAGGAAGGTTGGCAAAAGTGGGGAGCCATGGGCTGGAAGAAGTGGGGTTTTAGTCCAATGCAAACAGAAACCAGTGTGGGGGTGGGGTTGGCAAATGAGTGACCTCTGCTGACTCATGACGGGCAAGATGCAGGCATGCAGTTAAAAGGCTGTACCATTCCACCTCCCCATCTTTGCGTCTCATAAGTCACCTCTCCCCAACCCCAAGGATGGACTACCAGCATTTCTATCACCAGGCGGTTGGCATACAGACAGTTGTGTGATGGCTGAGCTCTTACCTCCATCCTTTTAATGCCTCCAACACCTCGTCCACCATAGTAAGAGGCATCTACTGTGGGCCATTTCTTCTTTGGCAGACCGTCATCGTCTTCTTCCTGCCGAGAGATTGTGATACATAAAGACAAAGTCCCCTAAGGTTGCGGGTGTCTACTATGGTGAGGTGGACAGGAGCAAGCTGGTACAGTCAAGCCACACAGTTTCAGGACACAGTTAAGTCCCCATGCTCACTGACTCTGGAGGTCATGCAGCCTCTCTAAGTACACTGTCCTGATCCATGAACTGGGTGTTAAACAGTCTGTGGACAGCCCCAGGAGCAGAGTGCTGTTTGAATGTGCCACGGAACTTCAGGCGTTGGGAGGGTAATCCCTAATATAACAGTGTTAGGAGATGATGCCTGACAAGAACTGAGCAGCTCTGAGGGCTGTCTTGTTGTAAGTGAGCAGCAATGGCGGAGCCATGGCTCGGTTGCTCTCTTTGGCTAAGCTTTCTTGCCCTTCTACTTCTGCTCTGGATGATGCATAAGAAGGTCTCATTAGATGCAGGTCCCTTGCCCCTGGACTTCCCAGAACTGTAAGAAATTAGTTTCTTTTCTTGATAAATCATCCAGCCTTGGGCACTGTGTTACAGAAAGTCAGCATTAGGAGGAGATGGTTTTATGAGTGTCATCATTTGTTAATTACAGAAGTGTAAACATTGGACATCATCTACCTCAGCTGTTCTGTGAGACACAAGTGGCTGTCTTATCCAGAGCAGCGGAGGTGAAGTTCTGATTTGGTGTTGTGATACCCTGTCCAGTGGATGCCCCACCCCTTAGTGGATGCCTCACCCCTTAGTGGATGCCCCACCCCTTAGTGGATGCCCTACCCCTTAGTGAATGCCCCACCCCTTAGTGGATGCCCCACCCCTTAGTGGATGCCCCACCCCTTAGTGGATGCCCCACCTCTTAGTGGATACCCCACCCCTTAGTGGATGCCCCACCCCTTAGTGGATGCCTCACCTCTTAGTGGATGCCCCACCCCTTAGTGGATGCCTCACCCCTTAGTGGATGCCCCACCCCTTAGTGAAAGAACTTGCTTCACATCTGTGTTTGTTTTTTTCTCCCCAGATTTGGAGACACTCTGAATGCTTATGTATAGAAAACACAAAAATCCATCTTTATCCTTTTCTTGATTCCTGGCACACTCCAGGCACCCCTTTCTCGACTTCTCCATTCTCATGCGGGGGACCCTGGGAAAGGAGGGCAGGTCATCCAGAGACAGGCGCACTTCCCCCGCCCCCCTCCCCACATGTAGATTCACAACAAGAAATACTTAGACATATGCTCAGCTCCACCAAGATTCTCTTTAGTCCCTGACCTGAGCTTCCCCTCCAAACTCAAACAACAGCCACGAAAGTCAACACAGAGCCCAAGGTCTGAGCAAAGGGAGAGTCAGCGTTTCCCTGCAGTTAGCACAGCTCTGTTTATGCACCAGAGCCTGCAGAGTTGCGCAATCCAGGGAGAGGGAGAACCTTTGATGTGTCTTTTCACTTGGCTAAACGTTGATGGAGTAAACTCCGGGGGCTCAGCGCATACCCTCTGACAGCCGGCAGTATTGGAGGGTGCAGAGGGTGCAGTTCTACATCTAGTTAAAGATTAAAGGCTTCTGGAAAGTGTCTTCCCCCAGTCACCTTCAGGGATATATCCAGGAGAAGGAACCATTAGCACAGATTTTTTTTTTTTTTTTGGTAAATAAACTTTGGTGACCTCCATAGTTCCTGGAGGTAAGGATTGGCTGAGCCAAACTGTTTCACAGCATCAAGTAGCAGGAGCCAGGGCCTTGTGGGAAATCAGCAGGGGGTGGTCAGAAAAGAATGGCCTAAGCCACCATAATCTGTGAGGGTACCCACAAGAGATGATGGCAGGGAGAACAGATGGCAGGGTGTGAGAGGAAGGCCAGCTACACCCACAGCTGCACAGTGCTGCCCTCCAGTCCCTTACACAGGCAGAACCTTCAAGGAGGAAGCCTTGCTGGGGAGAGGGGTGGGGGTGGAGACACAGAGGTACCCAGCAAATCCAGGGGACGAAACAGTGAGAGCTGTCAGCCCTGTGAGGAGGTGACAGCTGGGGCTGGAGTCCGGTCTCTCCTCAGGGGAAGTCATGTTTAAATCTGAGAGGATGTTGTGGCCCCAGACGTCACTAGACTGACATCTGGGCAACATCAGGGTAGCACACCCCTCAGATGGCAGAGGCCCATTCTGACGTGTTTGTCTTTAGGAAGACCAAGCTGAGCTTCCTCAGGAAACCTGGGACCCTGTGCTGTTCTAATACTCCCTGCTGTGCCAGGCTTTGGTACAATCCCACAGTGCAATGTGCAGGGGTCTGTGTGCCGCCCCCATGTCTCCTACCCATTCTTCCAGACATTTCATAAATTACCTAACCCGTGTAGAGTCCCGGTTCCCCAGAGAATTCAAAGCTCCTTATGCTAACCTCTACTGACTCAACAAATATTTAATTATTAGTTATTAAGCAAAACTGTGGGTAGAAGGGTTGAGTGTGGTGGTATTGTATTCCCCAAAATATTGTGTACCTTAATAAACTTATCTGGGGTCAGAGACAGAACAGCCACAATATTAAACATAGAGGTTAGGCAGTGGTAGCACACGCCTTTAATCCTAGCATTCCAGAGACAGAAATCCATGTGTTCAAGGATACACCCAAGCATGGTGACCCACGCCTTTAATCCCAGAAAGCAAGCCTTTAATCCCAGGGAGTGGTGGTAGAAAGCAGAAAGGTATATAAGGCGTGAGGACCAGAAACTAGAGGCATTTGCCCCGGAGAGGCATTTGCCCCGGAGAGGCATTTGCC
>CABHPP010144930.1:0-10585 GCA_902168425.1 Peromyscus attwateri
ATCATAGCAGGGAGCATCACAGTATGCAGGCAGACATAGTGCTGGTTACATCTTGATCAGAAAGAAACAGGAAGTGGACTGGATTGACTGTCACACACTGATTGAAGCTTGCGCAAAAGAGACCTCAAAGCTCAACTCCACAGTGGCACACTTCCTCTAACAAGGCCACATCTAATAGTGCCACTCTCTTTGGGGGGCATTTTCTTTTAAACCACCACACTTCCTAAGTTTCATTCGTGTTTGAAACCATGCAAAATTGTGACTCTGTCAATGGCAGAGAAACACTGGGTCAGATGAACATAGGGACAACGTTATTTTTGGTTAGATTATTCTTTTTTTTTTCAGAGAACATTTTTAATTTTATTTCTTTTTGAGAATGTCATTAATCAATGTAACAGAATCATATCTACTCCTTGATTCTCCATACAACATTCCACTCATTGAAAGAGAACCTTCTCCCAAATTTTCCTAACACAGTATGATCAGTTAGTGATGGTAACATGTGCATGAGTCAGGGCCATTTATTAGAATCCTAATAGAAAATGCAACCTCAAAAGAACTTTTCCTCCCATAGGCACTATCAGCTGCCTATAGCTCACCAGTGAGCTGGGGTGGGTTCCTAAAGAAGATCTACTCAGTCTTTGCCAGTCTTTTCACTTGTTTGTTCTTGTGGAGATTTTCTCAAGTAACCAGAAATACAACAGAAACATCTTGCTATAAAGATGACATTTCCAGAACTCCTTACCAGTTGGCTCTTAAATCCTTCTGCCACCTATTTCTAGATGTTCCCTAAACCATGATGATGAGAGGATTAAGATTATTCCTAATGAATTTATCATTCATTTATGGACAGGAAGGTCATAGTTTATGTATGTAAAGCCCCACTGGTCAAACTTTACTGGTTTATATAGTTTTGTTATTGTTATCTTTTCAATAATGAAAGATATTCTTTTAAATATTTAACATCCCATTGATAATAATATAGCATTGATATAACATTGTGAAGTCAAGATGAATGAAAATTAGGATATTAAAAATTGCAATTTCTTGGATTTTCCTAGTGGTTCTTGCTATGATTAATCTTCATTGTCAACCTGTCAGGAATTGAAATCACACAGGAGATGTAACTTCAAGCATGTCTTTATGGGTGTTTTCAGACAGGATAACCTGAAGACGATAGGTCTGCCCTTAATGTGGGTAGCATCTATCATCCCGTGGTCCCTGATTGCATAAGGATGAGACAGTGAGCACAACCCCAGCATTCATCTTGCTCTGAGTTTTGATGTGGCCTCCAAAGTTTGAAAGACATTTTCTTGTCATCTGATTTAACTTCCTTTTTTTCAGGTATGGAAATAGCATTGTGTTAAGAACAGGGTATTGGAATTAAGGAGGGTAACAGAATCCTTCTATTGACTCCATGATCTATTATCCCTGTCAGTTTGGCTGACTTTCTTAAGCTTCATTTTCTATATCTGGTAAAAAAAAAAAAAGGTTTGCTGTGACAGTAAGGATATGATGCACATGGCACTTAGCTGAGTGGCCAGAGCATAGCAAACACTCAGAAACTATTACTCTCACCGTCACTGGGGCTATGGCTGTGATTCATGACCTCAGTTCCTTGCTCTACTATTACAGAAATCATGTGAACTGATCAGAACCATCAGTCAATTGTTTTTACCTCAGGAAAGTTTGGTGGCTGTTCGTTCTATCCCATGGAAACTCACCCTGAAGATGAACAGTCGGCATGCTGTAAGAGCTGGCCACCTGTGCCTGTGCTACACTCTTCACTGTCATTTCACTTTTACATCTTCTGCATCACTGTATGGCACAGTGACAAGGTAGATAGGAATCACACAGTGGTGGGGCGATTTCATCCCTAACTCTTTCATTTCTTTTTTTTTTTTTTTTTGGTTTTTCGAGACAGGGTTTCTCCGTGTAGCTTTGCACCTTTCCTGGAACTCGCTTTGTAGCCCAGGCTGGCCTCGAACTCACAGAGATGCGCCTGCCTCTGCCTCCCGAGTGCTGGGATTAAAGGCGTGCGCCACCACCGCCCAGCTCTTTATCCATCTTTTGAATGATGCTGCCAGAGGTATTTTGTATAAGCCTAAAATAGCTATAAATTGAAAATAAGCAAACAATATTTTTCCTTCCAGCTATTAAAGGCTTTTTATTAAGCCACCAGATGAGCACTTTCTAAGGGAAAAATGGTTTGTGTATGTGGTTTGGAAGCTAAGCACTGACTCAGCATTAAGCGTGTGGAGAAGGCCAAGCAGTATCTGTTGACACTCAAGGAATCACAATGAACAAAAGAAAAACTGCCTCTAGAGTGCTAAATAATGCCACATGGTTAGAAAAACACAACACACCAAATTCTGATTGTGTTCAAGTTTATTTTCTTTGTTACCCACCTGAATATTTCCCAATGTATGGGTTTTCCTAGGTTTTATGATTGTGTTTTCTGATCCTGTGTATTCTATATTTTTGCACGGTGCTGGTCCTAGGTGATATAAAGCAACACTTCAGAAGGCAAAGCACTTGAAATAGCCTTTTCAGCTAGGAACTTCATAGAGACTATATGTGGCATTTCTTCTCACTTTAGGGATTCATTATTTTGTAATACAAACAATGACGGCAATATAAGCTTTGCGAGACTGACTCACCAAGGAAACGGTACCAGTTTGGAAAATGAATCTCTTGCCATTGACGCACATGGGAGAACTCTTTAAAAATGGTAATCTGAGAAATTTCATTGCCATGCAACAGTCCACATAAAACCGCTACTATCAGTTCACGGATCGTGTTAAATATTCTGTGAGTGTAGGTCAGTTTTGAAAGGACTGCATTTCACAACCAGGTCTTTGGATTTCTTGAAATGAAGTGAATCAGTTCCAAGTGATTCAAGTGTCATGCCTTTCCTCCAGGAAGTCAGTCTGCAAATCTGTAAACCTGAAATGAATTAAAAATGAGATGATACACTCAAAAGATGTTCAAACAAGGAAGAAATGTGTATCTATGGTGGACTGTCTTTGTGTCTTAGGGCTTATCATCTATCTGCAGTTGATGTTCTTTGACTTCTGAGGGCAGCTTTCTGAGAAGTCCCAGAATCCCTGGAGTAGCTGACAGAAACCACAAAGAAGGGAGCAAAATTGGCTTCAGCAGGACAAAGTTGTGTTATGTTAGATTTCTATTGATTTTGCACAAATTTCAAGTACTAGGAGGAAATGCTGTTTTTAAAAATGCTGGCTTGCAGATGTTTTCTGATTTTGGACAGCCATAGTATCCAGCCAGTATTGCTATCAGTATTTGTGTAGAAGTGCTGTACTTCTACTGGAGAAATATGGAAAAGGAAGAGAATAAGGAGGCTGATTCAGCTAATAATCTTTAAAGAAAGGTTTCTTTCAGTTTTTTTGTCTAATATTTATTTACCAATTTAAATCTATTTTCAACACTAGATGAAATTAATTGTTCCACAAATCGTGTGACCAAGCATATAATGCTAAATGGATCAGTGAAACCCTAAAAACAAGTAAGAGATAAATTCATGTTTTTCTCTAGCATATCATTGGTGTGGAAAAATAATGTGGCCACACGTATTGATTTATTTTCATTATGTCCAAAGCAATGTGTATTAGTTGTAAATATACTAAAGGAAAGTTTCTACAAAATGTACATATTCTTTTCAGATTTGCTTCCTTGGGCCACTCTTCATTTTAAGGAGGACTTGCTGAGCTAAGCCAATCACCCATGATGTGTGCATGCGCTCTTATGCCTCTGTGTGTGTGTGTGTTGCTGGAGACTGAACACAACATCTGTGTATTCTAAGCATGTCCTCTACCACTGAGTTGTACCTTTAGCAATTAAGCAAGCATTTAAAAATGTTCATCAGTCCTTTTTAGTACTTAGGAAAGTCAAGCCACGAGTCTTGGTTCTATCATTCCATTGGTTAAGAAGTTCTGTTACCTAGGCAACCATAAAGGCAAAAATTTATGCTCACAGATACTGATAAATATAAATATAAAATGAAACCTATAAAATGTATATTCTAAATATAAAATGAAAATACTCTTACCCTTTTTTGTTACTAGTCTCAACATAGAATTACTGTTGATGGACAGGGGAAGACAGTAGGCACTGTTCAGGACAGTCCTGGACTTCTGTTTCATCTTGTGTTGGTGATACTTTATAGGAGTAATGTTACTGTCACACTTTCCCTCGGTTCATTCGTCCTTCCAGTAAGTCTGGTGCAGTAGTAAGTCTGGTGCAGTATTTCCGGTGAAGTGTTAAACATGACAATGTATCTTTCGCAACCATGTCTAACAGAAAATTCTGTGTAGCATGAATCTTAAAAGTTCTTACTAATAAAATCAAACCTGAGCCAGGTATTGAGGTAAATGCTGGATAGTCAGAGAGACAGAACAAGCCACAGCTGTCTCACCTCGCTGGATCCTCAGCTGGTCTTGTTTCCTCAGACTGGGAGCCTCTGTGTCCGAATGGCTCTCAGCTGAACTGTGCTTCTTGGAAGCCTGAATGCTTAACCAGCCAAATGCCTCTAGTTTCTGGTCCTCACGCCTTATATACTTTTCTGCTTTCTACCACCACTCCCTGGGATTAAAGGCTCACTTTCTGGGATTAAGGGCGTGTGTCACCACGCCTGGCCATTTCCAATGTGGCCTTGAACTCACAGAGATCAAGAGGGATTTCTGTCTCTGGAATGCTAGGATTAAAGGCGTGTGCTACCACTGCCTATCTTCATGTTTAATATTGTGGCTGTTCTGTTCTCTGACCCCAGATAAGTTTATTAGCATACACAATATTTTGGGGAATACAATACCACCACAATTCTGACTGATTGTAATGAATAGAACTACATCTACTCACTTCATGTAAAGACATGGAAGGCTTCTTCATGCCATTTGCTGTCAGAATCCATCTCTGTGTACCTGAGATATTAAGGGAGAACTCTCTCCGTTTTATGCTGCTATGTCAGAATACCAGATACTGGATAAATCACAGCAATTGTAATTTAGTTAGAGCTTGGGAAGTCCAAAACTGAGGAGCTGGCATCTTCCAGGCTTTGTTGCTAAGTCAGGTCATGGTAGAAGGCAGAAGGGAGAGGAGACAATGGAGGCCACAACTGTCCCTCTCTTCACAGCATTGTTTGCACTTATCTGGGTGGAGGATTCATACTGCCTTCATTTCTCAAAGATTCAACTATTAATGCTACTAAAAATTGCAATTAAATTTGAGCATAAGATTTGGAGGAGACAAAATTAAAATATTAGCAGAAAATGTCTAATTGTCTATCAGGTTTGAAGAAAAAATTTCTTTGTGTGTGTGTGTGTGTGTGTGTGTGTGTGTGTGTGTGTGTGTGAGTTCAGGTGTCCTTGGGATCTAGAGGTGGTTATGTCATGGATTTGAGTGAAAGTAGCTGAACTCAGGTTCTCTGGAAAAACACTACATACTCTTAACAACTGAGCAATTTCTTTTTTTTAATTATTATTAAGAAATTTTCTATTCATTTTACATACCAACTACAGATTTCCTCTCCTCCCTCTTACAGCTCCCCAGCCTTTCCCCCAACCCTCTCCCCATTCCCACCTCCTCCAAGTCAAGATTTGCCATGGGGAGTTAGCAAAGCCTGGTACATTCAGCTGAGGCAGGTCTAAGCCCCTACGCTCTGCACCAAGGCTGTGCAAGGAGTCACACCTTAGGCACTAGGCTCCAAAAAGCCGGTGCATGCACCAGGGACAGATCCTGTTCCCACTGCCAGGGGCCCCTCAAACAGTTCAAGTTAAACAACTGTATCGCCTATCCAGAGGGCTAGTCCAGTCCCATGGGGGCTCCACAGCTATTGGGCCACAGTTCATGGGTTTTCACTAGTTTGGCGGGCCATCTCTTTTCCCATCATGATCTTGATGTCCCTTGCTTATAGTATCCCTCCTCTCTCTCATCGATTGGACTCCGGAAGCTCAGCCTGTCTCCTGACTGTGGATCTCTGCATCTGCTTCCATCAGTAACTGCATGAAGGCTCTATGATGACAGTTAGGGTATTCACTAATCTTGTTACTGGAGTAGACCAGTTCAGGCACCCTCTTGACTATTGCTAGTAGTCTAAGGTGGGGTCATCCCCATGGATTCCTAGGAACTTCCCTAGCACCCTGTTTCTCCGTATTCTCATGATATCTACATTTATCATGGTATCTCTTTTCTTGCTCTTCCACTCTATCCCTGTTCCAGCTCAAACCTCCCATTTCCTTATGTTCTCATCCCCCTTCCTTTGCCCTCCATTATCCCCCCTCACCTCCAGTTTGCTCATGTAGATCTCATCTATTACTCCTTCTCTGGGCTATCTATGTGTCCCTCTTACGGTTCTCCTTGTTAGCTACCTTCTCTGGAGCTGTGGGTTGTAGTCTGGTTATCCTTTCTGAGCAGTTTCTATAGCCTCATACCTACCTGCAAATTTAACTCAGGTCCTCATACTTTTTTTTTTTTAGATTTTTTATTAAGAATTTTTTTAATTCATTTTATATAACAATCAAAGATCCCCTTCTTCCCTCCTCCTACCCCTCCAGCCTCCCCCTCCCAACCCACCCTCTATTCCCTCCTACAACAAGGTAAGGCCTCCCATGGGGAGGTACTTTAGTAAAGGCAAGTCCAAGCCCCTCCCCCTACCTCAAGGCTGTACGAGGTGTCCCATCATAAGTAGGTGGGCTCCAAAAAGCCTGCTCATGCACCAGATCCTCATACTTTTACAATAAGTAGTCTTCTGATTGAGCCATCTCCTCAGATCCCTAAAGAATTTGCTCTTATTTTTGTTGCTATTGTTGGCTTCACTCATGCCTTTAGAAATCATTGTTAATAAATTTTACCTAAATCACCTTAATTTTGATGTTCATTCTTATTACTGCTCAAGTAACAGAGCACTGCATTCTATGCGCTTTCAAAGATATGAGGTGGAGTTTTAAAAAAAATAAGTCACATCAGTACAAATTTAAGGAGTGTAGAGGAAGTCAGAGGGGGAGGGGAATGAATGAGAACAAAGTATCACGATGCATATTCAAAAAACAGTGCAATGAAATCTATGGCTTTGTGTACTAATCTAAAAATTAATTTAAAAAGGCTTTTTAAAAATTCTGTTAACATATGTTTCATGGTTACGAAACAAATCAGGGAATTTGGAGAAGACATCAACATGGTATTAATTGATCTAGGGTGACTTTGAGCCTTTTAGGCTCCAAGAAGCTACTGGATATGGCTTACATATGGTTCCCGTGCAAGGCCAGATTGTAGCTGTTTTCTTTCTGTATAGTAAGTATTTTTGGTACTATGTTTCATAAATGAGACCTTGAACTTTTGTCAAGATTATCTAATTTCTATTAGCTTACCAAGGGATAGATGTAGTTAAAAATAGTTCCTGCTTTTGCAGGAGTTCAAATGTAGATTATCCTCCATATTGGAGGATTCATGCTTTTGTACTTAGGACATGTGTTCTCAATAAAAGTTAAAATTTCCATAACGTTTCTAGAATGTCTCTCAATATTTTTAAGAAGACATGGAGGGGAAAATACCCTGGAAAAGAAGAAAGAAGGCAAACCAAGTTTCCTATTCAAGCAATTACTATTTTATATACAAACATATCTAAGATTTTTTTCTTGGCTTCTTATTAAGTGCTGGATATACTTTGCAACTCTTTGGTTTCAATTTTCTAAGCTTGTCTTCTGCAGCTCTCTTAAGGTCATATCTATGAGTGTAAACAAATACATTTGGTGTTATCTGAATATAATGGAATTGTCCATTTTTTATATTTAAAGATAGATTTCTAAAAGCTTTGAAATAAGAATTTTATAATACAATGGGTAGAAATAGGATTGTAGATGTTAGATCTTGACAGTAACAAAATTCTTTTGAGTAGAGATTATGTTTATTGAAAGAAAAATTATGTAATAGCTCACAATGCATTGAGAATACTGATGCCACCTATGCACTCTTCTGGGTTAATACATAGATTGGGTACATATTAATTTATAATCTGTGATCACCAGAACCACCTTTTCAATGTCTTCTTTCTCTGTATTATAAATATTGCTTATAAATTAGTAATATAAATTTGATGCTGTGAGCACACAGTTTCAAAGGTTCCTTGTGTCCATACATCACTTATAGTTTTGGAATCTTTCTATGCATGACTTGAATTTACTTTCTAAAAGTGTTATTTCTTGGGCTGAAGAAATGGCTCAGCATTTAAGAGCACTGGCTGCTCTTCTAGAGGTCCTGAATTCAATTCCCAGCACCCACATGGAGCTCACAACCATCTGTTGTGGGATCTGATTCCTTCTTCTAGTGTGCATGAAGACAGGTCACTCATATACATAAAATAATTAAATATTAAAAAAGTATTATTTCTTATATTCATACATACATTCTGAGAAAAACAGGTGGTCTTTAATTCTTTCACAGTGTAAGGCTCAATAGTGTTAATTCTGAACATAATGGATGCACAGCAAAGTGATCTGTTGTGTGATATTTTGTTTGTGTTCTGACAAATAAAGCTTGCCTGGTGATCAGAGGGCAAAGCTAGCCACTAGTTAACCATAGAGGCCAGGCAATAGTGGCTCACACCTTTAATAATCCCAGCACTTGGGAGACTCACACCTTTAATCCCAGCATTTGGGAGACTCACACCTTTAATAATCCCAGCACTTGGGAGACTCACACCTTTAATCCTAGCACTTGGAAGGCTCACACCTTTGATTCCAGCACTTGGGAGGGTCATGTCTTTGATCCCAGCACAACTGGGAGGTGGAGACAGGAATATAAGTGGGTGGAGACAGGAATATAAGTGGGTGGAGACAGGATCTCAGCTCTTTTTGTCTGAGGATTGAAAGAGATAAGAACTCTCTGGTGACTGCTGCTCTGCTTCTCTGATCTTTCACTTTTACCTCCATATCTGACTCCTGGCTTTTATTGATAAGATTAACCAGGATTATTCAATGATCTCTCCACATCAATTTTCAACCCCAGGGATGTTTTTACCCATACGTTGGGAACTCAGTTGCAAGGCTTCTTTCAATCTTATTTATTTAATCAATACCCCTATTTCTCGCTCCTACTATTTTATTTCCTTTCCCCTTCTTTTCTCCTATCTGAGTATTTCTTGTTACTTCCTTATAGTTTCCTATTTCTCTAATTAGCTATGACAGTAAAAAGCATAAATTCATGTTCATGGAAAGTGGTTTCCCAGTGGATGTAATGCTTACCAGTAAATGCTCCTGTCCTCAGATTTTACAGCTATGATTGATTGTGAATGATTATACATCCCCCCACCTTTGTGTGTGTGTGTGTGTGTGTGTGTGTGTGTGTGTGTGTGTGTGTGGCAGAGAGAGAGAGAGAGAGAGAGAGAGAGAGAGAGAGAGAGAGAGAAAGAAAGAAAGAAAGTGAGAGAGAGAAGGAGAGAGAGAAAGCAAGAGACAGAAAAGAGTCTATGCTTTTTTAAAAAAATGTGATCGTGCCTCTTCCACAAACAGCCTTTTTACTTTTGACTGGCTAAGAAATGCATATTTGTCCCTTAGGAGAAGAATTAAATGCCAGTTCCTGTATGGACACTTTACCAGCTCTATTAGGTAAAATTGGTAATCTCTCCAAGGCCATGTGTATAGCTCTTTTGCTTAGTTTGTTACAGTGAGAACATTTTCTCCTGTACTTTCTGTATGTTCGCAATAATGGTTCTGGTATGATCAGACATGATAGGAATAAATGCATGTTGAGTGAATGAGGTCTAGCTATTTGAAGGAGCACATTCAATGACTATTCACTATTCAACTAGACTAGTTCAATTGCCGGGGGTCAAAATTAATTTCAATAGAATCTTAAACTTTTAGTTAATAAGTCACCAAGTCTATGAAAACAGAAGCCATGGGTCTCATCCTTGCTCTTGTACCATCTATTCCAGGTTCCTGGAACCCAGAAGACATTTGCTGTACCTTTATTGCATTTACAAGTGAAGAATAAAGGGATAATAATGGGATTATATTGCTAGCAATCCATGGAGCCTACTTAATGATTAAAGGAATTTATTTGGGGGTTAATATTATTATTATTATTATTGTTCTGTCTCACAAGGCAGAATAAAGGAATTTGTCACATGATCCTGGAAGGGTGAGGCATGGTCCAACATGGTTCTCTGGCAAGCTCTGCCCTGGTCCATACCAGCATTCAAAACCATGAGGTAGTGAAGAGAGAGAGCTTATGTGCATCCCAGGTCTTAAGGGTCCCCCCAGCATTCACGCCCTAGTGGTGTGTACCTCAAGGTCATAGGCAGATGTAACAGCTACCTGCTACCTCACTAGGGGCAGTATGATTCAGGGCATGGCTCAAACAGCCACCCACTACGGGATAACAATATAGGAAGGGAACAGTGCAATTCTACACTTTGTCTTTATTTTTTTTTTATTTTTTTATTTTTTTTTTTGGTTTTTCGAGACAGGGTTTCTCTGTGTAGCTTTGCGCCTTTCCTGGAGCTCACTTGGTAGCCCAGGCTGGCCTCGAACTCACAGAGATCCGCCTGGCTCTGCCTCCCAAGTGCTGG
>CABHPP010144930.1:15023-80478 GCA_902168425.1 Peromyscus attwateri
CTCTCTCTCTCTCTCTCTCTCTCTCTCTCTCTCTCTCTCTCTCTCTCTCTCTCTCTGGTGTGTATTGTTGAATGGATTAACCACAGCAAGCTAAATTCTCTAACATTTTGTAGTTCATTTACATAATCACTTAATATTTAACAGAAGCATCCAGCTCTTATTGGCATAAACTATTTTTATACCACCAAAATAATTTTCTCAAACGTTTATCCCACCTCTGTCTTTCACAGGTTCACTATCTTGTGTCAGAGTGCTTAGCTGTACCCTTCCCCATTTTGCTTAGTCTCAGCATCCTGATGCTAGCTCACTCCATGATATTGTTAGTTCTCAATCTTCTGTGTTGTCCTGGGCTATGCTACTTAGTTCTTTTAAGTGAGGTATTTATTATTATTATTATTATTATTATTATTTATTATTTCAAAGCAATAGCTGTTCTTTAAAAAAAACTATTAAAAAAAAAACCTCACCTAACCTAAGGTAACCTTTTATTTCTCTACCCAGGAAGAACTCATTATTTTAAAAAGTCACCCTATTGTAATAAACTCACAAATGAAAGCATCACAAAGCAACTTTAAGGGAACCAACATATGCCCATTCCCAGAATCCAGATATCTCAGTGAACTATACTGTTAGGATGGCCATTTTGAGTCAAAAGAATTTTGCTTAAGGTGTTACTTTTTGTCATGTATCCAACACAAAAAAAAAAACTACATCAGAGCTGAAACAAGAAGGAAGTATCTTTATATTCCTTTTTCCTGACTTACGTGTCCTTATGTCTGCATTCTGTCATTCCTCCTAACCTAATTTTACCCTTTCTTGGTCTCCCGCTCTGGATATAATGCTGTACTCTCATTCTGTTTTCTTATGTGTAGTATATATTATAGACTATGATCTCCATGTGAGGGAGAAAGAACACATGGCTCTCTGGGTCACCTCTCTTAATGAACTCTTCAAGCCCATTCATTTCCCTGAAATTTTCATGATTTCATTTTTTTATAGCTGAATGATATTCCCTTATGTGTGTGTGCCACATTTTCACTGTCCATTGACCTATCGGTAGGCATGTCTGTTGCAAAAGTATGATCTGAGAAATAGGAAATTGTTTATCTCAGATTTTCTCTTATTTGGAGTGGTCAGAAATCTTGACTCTGTCAAATTTTCTATTAATGCTTATAGCAGCATTTAACAAATGATTGCTAAGCCTTGATCAATGAATGTTAGTGTGTTGAGAAGTGGACAAATGAGGGGAGAGTTATGTAGATGCAATTGTTTTCATAATAAGGAATGCAATATTGATGTAATTTCGGGCATTAAAAGAGTACAGGCAAAAGCTTTGGGCAGCCTTTATTTGTAAGACACATAGGATAAATACTTTCATCTTTAAACTATGTCTTCACTAAAGTAATCTGTTTTAAAATTATTGTACAATAATTTTAAATATATTTAAAAATATGGCAATATATTTTACTCATTTCCATTATATTCTGAATTTCTTCAACAAAGACATTGCGTAAATTTGTTTTTGTCTTTTGTCATTTAAATCTCCATATATTTGTAGTTTCCTATCACTAAAAAGATACCTTTTGCTTTTACCATAGATATTTGGGTAGTGAATTCTTGCCTTCTATGTGTCCCATGGCTAAGAGGTTGGGAATGGCAGGAAATTCTGTTTCAGGTCACATGTGTGCCCCCACACATGAGAAAACTTACTCTTATCTCTAAATATAAATAATTGCCTAAATGACTTTCCCTAGCTTTTTCCACTATCTCTAAATTGTATTAGAGGCTGGTTGAAGATCCCTTGAGTTTCTTCTCTTACCTGGACAATGGTCAGTAGTGTAGATCCTCTCAGTGCATACGTATATTCATTGGCTAATCTGTCTTCTCAGAAAGGAAGGAGTTAAAATAATGTCTGGCATGTGGAACTTTGATATAATTGTTAAGATGATTATAGAGAAATCTGAAGCTACTCCAGTACATGTGTTCTGAAGTTTCTTCTGTTTATTTTTCCTTCCAAGGCATTTTTAAAGGTGACTTGGTGATACAGAAGCATCTCTAAGCACTGTGGGTTGAAGAGATTAGTTTGGCATATTGTTTTTAAAACTATTTTAACATTTATTTAAACATTTTAAAAAGCCTAAACATGGCAGTTTAGAAGCTGAAGATTTGTATATGTTATTCTGTCCAGGAAGTTAAATATGTTTCGAGACCCAGAAAATAACATCTGTTTAAAAGACTGGGTTACTCACAGTGTGTACTAGTTTTCCTGGTGCTGAGAATTATGATATAGCTTTATCCCACTGTGACTTCACTGAGGGGACAAATTAAACTGAATGTACGTCAACAGAAGGGTTTTGAGGGAAACAAAGCCTCATGTGTAGCCCATTTCACTGTTCACTGTCCCAATTTCCTACCACCAGGTCTTTTCCCAGCAAAAGGAAAGCACCGATCTCCTAAGCAGGCCATTTTCTTGTTATCAGAATCACACAGGAGTCTCCAGTTTATTTTATCTTGCACAGTGCACAGCTAACTCTGGCTGGTAGCCTCCTCTGAAATAAATATCCTTTCCTTATCCAATGGTCTCTTTAATATATTCTAGCTCACTTAGATCCAAAGACAAGAGACCACTGTCTTCCAGTGTCTTGACTAGTAGGAACTCTGCCTATAACATTTTAAAATTGTGCCATGTATGAGGTTGTCTACAAACTGTGGGTGCAACTCGCCAGGAATAAGAGGGCCGTAGGGGTTGTTTTCATTTTTATGTTTATTAACCTGGATTATATTAATATTTGTTTGCTATTCCTGCATAACAGACTAAGAATGATACATTTTGTGTTCCAATATGCTTTCTTTTCATCAGGGAATGAAGATCACAGTCTGTAACATTGATGATAGTGGCCTGAAGACCAGGTCCTGTCCATATGGTTCCTGATCATATTCCAGAACTCCTCTCTCACATTGTTCTTGTACTTGTGTCTCAGACCTATCTTTTCCACATGGTAGTTTCCCCTAGTTTGTAAGCATGTTGCTTCCTTGCTTGCTGTTACCTTTCTGAAATACAGCCTCCCTGGGTGCAGAGCATCACCTGTTTCTCTAGTCACCACACATCCCTTCCCCCTGACTCCCAGACCATACTCGACATTCTGATGTGACACCATTTTAGAGACTTTCATAAAAGGTTTTTTGTTTTTGTTTTTCCAAATTGCAACCCCTAGAAAGTCAGGATCCAACATCCCAAGGAAAATAGTCAAGACAGAAAAGACACTTTGCTTCAAATCCTTAGCCACATTTTCTTGGAATTTTACCTTTTCAGCATGTTATGGTCTAATTCACTTGCAGAGTGAAGTTTGTGTGGGCATAGATATAATTTAGAAGAATACTTGGTGGAGACAACAAGTGTCTGTGGAGTGCTCAGTCATAAATGGGACATCTATATCACACTCCCTCTCCTGAAAGCTTAGGGGACATCATGGGAGAGGAGTAGAAAACTGAGAAAGAGCCAGAAGTCAGAGGGGACTGCTGTGAAACAGTATATGCTGGAAATGACAGAGCTGTTATAATCATGAATTAGAACAGTTGTGGTTGACTGGATAAGATCTAGCTAAGGATGCTGTTGGTGGCCATGGTGGGGAGGAGAGCCAGTTTTCTTCAGGGCTGTGGCCTCTAGTAGACTGCCTATCCTCTCGTGGATGTCCTTATACTCATGCACACATAGGAATTTCTAACTGGACTCAATGGATTATTACGAAAAAAGAGGACATGAGGTTGGGAGCTGTATGTGGTGTGGCTGAATCTGGCTGGAGCGGGAGATGGGATTTTGATTGATGGATATGAGTAAAATAAATTATGTACATATATAAAATTCTCTAGGAATACATGAAACTGTTATATAAAAATAAAATAAAATTTAAAAATTAAATGAAAAAACTAAAATTAACACTTGCTTGGTTGTTCCTCTTCCAGTATTAGATTTGTTATGATTTACTTTGTATGTGAGGTTTCCATGCTGTGTATGAAAATATCAGGATGGGTTATATTTAGAGTATATGAGCAATTGTACATATGTTGAGGCCCCAAACCAAGTCTGTGGAGTAGGTTCTCTCCTCCCAACTTTATGTGGGTTCTGGGCTGCACATTAAGATAATTAGGATTTCACAGCAAATACTTTTATTTTCTGAACCATCTCACCAGGCAGAGATAAAAATGTTTTATACCTCAGTTGCAGGGGTTGTGTTGGAGATGTGTTGATTTGGCCTGGGCACCCCATGATTATTTGTTATCTGTTTTTTGATTGGTGGTGGTTTTTCATAGTGTTCTCCTTCTATTGCAAAGAGAAGTTTCTTCTGTACATAAGGGTCAGAGAACACTGTAGAAGAGGGGGCAGAAAGACTGCAGGAGTCAGAGGATCAGGAAAGCTACTGTGAGATTGTGTCTCTTAGAAATGACAGGGAAGCTTCACCCAAGCTACTACAACAACATGGCTGTCTAGATAAGACCTGAAGAAGTACAGCATCAATAGATATGCTGACACAGATTGGGGAAATCCTGCAGACAAAGGATTACAGATGAATAAGGAATGATGAAATCAGGAGAAATAGTCCTCCCCAAGGATGAGTCCCTTCATTTGTTGCCTTAATACCAAGTGCTCAGTTCTGAACTCATATATGTACAAGTAACACTAGACAGACTGAACAGATTATATTTATATATTTAAGGTGTGAGTGTGTGTGTGTGTGTGTGTGTACATGTGTGTGTTTGTATATAACAATAATAACTGAAGTACAAATGTCTATGATTTCCAGAGGGAGAAAGAGGGCAGGACATGAGAGGGGTTGGAGGGAGAAAAGGAAAGGGGAAAAATGATGTAATCATATATTTTTTTAATTTTTTAAATGGTTACAGAATAACAAAGACTTTTATACCTCAATTTTATAATATTAGAGCATTTTAAATGTGTATAGATATTATGACATTTTATGTTTTAATATTTCCTCTTTCATGTTGTTTTCTTAAGGACTTTAACGTTTCTGATGATGTATTTTCTGTCCCTTCAACTGATAGCCTTTTATATATTATTTTTTCTCTTGCTGCTTTGAGAATTTGGTCTTCTATCTTTGAAATATTGTTTATAAGTCTTAGATGTAACTGAGCTGACTATAAATGGTAATATTTGATATCTACATATCTAGATATTTGTATCCTCTAGAATTGGGTGGTTGCAAAAAATGTACCTATTTGAATAAGATTATATCATCCTCAAGTCCCTCGTGAACTTCAGTAATCTAAATATTTACTCTTTAATAGTTGTCCTGAAGTTCTCATTAGTTTTCCTCATTTTTCCCCATCTTTTTACTTTCCCTTTTCTTCTCTGTGTTCTTTCAAATAGGCTTTGAGCTCTTTTTCTCCCTGTTTGATCTAATAATACTAAGGGTTTAGATTCACTTTCAGTTTTACTTAATATACTTTTCCAGCTCAAGGATTTCTCTTTAATACTTGAAAATTACTTAACATCTCTGTTAAATTTCTCTGATAGATTATTTAATTATTTCTGTGTATTTTCTTGATGTTAACTGAGTTTTTTTAAAGATGATTATATTGAATTCTATGTCTAATAGTTCACACATATTAGTTGCTATGTTGTTAATTGCTGGTGACTTATTTTATTTGACTGGTAAGGCAAGACACCCTGAAAACTAATGAAATTTATTGGCACATAAAATCCTTTGCACATTGAATCATTACTTATTTCAGTTTTTGTAATCTGGCTTTGGTTGTGCCAACCTTTCCAGAAAATTTAAGCATTCTGTTATTCTTTTTTTGAAGCTGTGGTTACTCTTACTACTTTACCACTAAATGGTGACTTGGTTGCAGGTTTTCTTTGAGTTTGAGGTTGATGGTTGTAGTTATTCCAGTAGTAGAGGGCTCTCGAAGCCCAAGTTTGTTTCATATTGACAGTTGGTCATTTATTCAGAGTGAAGCACAATAGTCTCCTGGAAATAAGTAGCTCACTGTCTTCATTGGGCCAGCACATTAACAGATCTGTTACAATCATAGGCCATGATTAGGTACCTTGGAATTCTGCCCAGATCTGACTTCACCAAGAAGAAGCTTGTCCCAGGTTCCTATGCACTAACTTAGTGCTTACTACCTTTTTCTTCCCCTATGTGGTTGCAAAATATATTTTGACTGTTCTATAACCACAGTATATTAGTCTCTCTCTCTCTCTCTCTCTCTCTCTCTCTCTCTCTCTCTCTCTCTATATATATATATATATATATATATATACATATATATGTGAATACATACATATGAATGTATATTTGTATGCATTTATGTATATATATATGCATTTTTTCCAATTTAAATAGGCTTTGGTTTTGGCCCTGGGGACATTTAGACATTTTCTGTATACATTTCATGGATAGGAATAGAATGAAAAATTAATATAAATTCTGAGGCTGCATCTCAGCACAAAATACAGTGTGAATTTGTGACCATCTCCTAACAAATTTTACCCATTCATTTGCATGACTGAGTTAACAAACTGGCTGGTAAAATTGATAAATGACCTGTAAAATTACTGAAATTTCTACTACAACTCATTTTTCATTAAATGAAAATAGAAAGCAAAAAAGTCCATTATCCATTATTTCTAAACTTTAGGCAAAGTAAGGACCCAACTCTGAAATGAATAAACTTTGTAAGTCAATCTTTTATCTACGTTTTATTAGAGAGCAACCTATAACAATATCAAATATGTGATCTATTGTTCTAATCCTGAGCAACTTTGAATGAAAAAACATATGTTCATGATGAGTTTTTTTTGTTTTTTTTTTTCATTTTTTTGAATTTATTTTATTTTATTTTATTTTACAATATAATTCAACTTTACATATCAGCCATAGATTCCCCTGTTCTCCCTCCTCCCGCCCCGCCCCCCCTCCCCCCGGCCCACCCCCCATTTCCATCTCCTCCAGGGCAAAGACTCCCCCGAGGATTGAGATCGACCTAGTGGACTCAGCCCAGGCAGGTCTAGTCCCCTCCTCCCAGGCCGAGCCAAGGGTCTCTGCTAAGCCCCAGGTTTCAAACAGTCAATTTATGTACTGAGCACAGGACCCGGTCCAACTGCCTGTATGCCTCCTAAACAGATCAAGCCAATCAACTGTCTCACCCATTCAGAGGGCCTGATCCAGTTGGGGGCCCCTCAGCCATTGGTTCACAGTTCATGTGTTTCCATTCGACAGCCACTGTGGAAATCAATATGGCGCTTTCTTAGAAAATTGGGAATCAATCTCCCCCAAGATCCAGCTATACCACTCTTGGGCATATACCCAAGGAATGCTCAATCATACCACAAGGGCACTTGCTCAGCTATGTTCATATCAGCATTATTTGTAATAGCCAGAACCTGGAAACAACCTAGATGCCCTTCAACCGAAGAATGGATAAATAAACTGTGGTACATATATACAATGGAATACTACTCAGCAGAGAAAAACAATGACATCATGAGGTTTGCAGGCAAATGGAGGGATCATGATGAGTTTTATACATATAATGAAGTCTAATAAGAGTTTACACATATTGGTTGCTATGTTATTAATTTCTGATGACTTATCTTGTTTTTCTACCTCTATCTCTACAGTAAAACCTCTGCATGTAAAAGCATGTATACACTGAAAGAAAACCATTATGTTGGTCTTGCTCTTTTGGTTAATATGCACATTCTATGGTCTAAATATGGGTGCTATCCTCCAAAGAGTCACATTTTAAATCCTAGGCAATGCTACTGAAAAATGCTCTAGAACTTTAGGATGTGAGGCCTTATGGAAAGTCCTTAGGTCACTGCAGTCATGCTCCCCAAAGTATGGTGGGACTCAACTCATTCTCTTTCTGCTACCAGGCTCACAGTTTGAATGGTTTGAGAAGACACATACTCCCTATCATTGCTGTCTAGAATGTTCACCAGAGGCCCAAGCTATGGACTGCTCAATAGGACTGATGACTCCAGAACTTAAGATATTTTTGTCTTTTCTCTTTATAAATTAGTTTACTCTACTATTTTGTAATAGTAAAGTGGAGCTGAGTAACAGAAAGATATTTGGAGGTTGAAATAATTTGTTGAAGTTAAGCTGAAGTTTTTGGGAGGCTCAGAATCTTGTATGGAATTTAAGATTCAATTTTTGCTGGACGCAGTGGGACTCAATTAATAAACCACCTTTAATTGACTAAGTCTCGATTGAACTAAGAAGACAAAACATTTAAAAGCTAATAAAGTAATTACCATACTTGTGTCAGTAGCTTGGAAACCTTGTCTAACTCATGAGAGACAAGATTTATTTTTTAACAGAAAAAAATAGTGTAGATGAAAATTCACTTTCTTTTGCAGCCCCATACTTCCTCAATGAACTAAGAAAAGGCAGAGAGACATAAGTATGATGTTTCTCCTTCCAAGTACAATATTAAGCCTTGCTTCTTCTTAAATAAATGAATGAGTAGACAGCAGAGATACTTTGCTGATGTGAACATGGTCTGTGCTTCCTTTAAATGTAGACAAAGGAAACATGTTCACTCTTCAGCGTTCAATGTTTACTTCAACTTACTCATAGCTATATTGTGATTCACAAAATAAAGTTGGTTTGAGTATTTTGACTGAAATGATAAGCTCAGGTCCAAGATGGAATTTCTCTGTGCTCTGGCTATAGTCAACTGTCACAGATTAAATGTATTTTTCACAGTTCCCTGTACCAAGGACTGTATGGTAAGGGCTTAGAATAATTACCAAAATTATTAGCCATAACCGTATGTACATATTTAAGAATAATTTGTGCCATTACAGAAAACTTTAGGTAGAAACTGTGAGTATTATACCAATCTAACAAAATGCTTGAAATAATCAACTTACAACTAAGAAAGGTTTAATTTGACTTACAATTTCAAAGGTTTCAGTTGATGGCCACTTGGCCCTGTTACTTTGAACATGTAGTGGTAAATGATGTGTCATGGTGGGAAAGTATGGCAAAGGAAGATTGCCTCATTATGCCCATGAAAGAAAGATGAAAAGACATATGGACTGATAGATACCTCAATCTCTCTTGCATGTATATACCCTCAATGATCTAAGTTTCTTGTAGGAGGCTTTATCTCTAAAAGATTCCATTACTTAGCAACAGCAGTACAGACTATAACCAGGCTTTCAACCAATGAGACAGTAAAGATCCAAACCATAGCAGAAAGTAAAACACAAATATACAGGACCTGAAGAGATAGCTCAGTGGTTAAAAGTACTTGTTTTTCCAGAGGATCTGGGTTCAGTTCCCAGCACCCACATGGTAGCTCACAACCATCTGTCTGTAACCCTACTTCAGGAGATTTCATGCTCTCTTCTGGCCTCCATGGGCACCAGGCAGGCACATGGTGCACATGCATACATGAAGGCAAAACATTTATACACATAAAATAATTTAAAACCACAAATATGCAGATATATTTTTCCTTGTAAACATTATATGTGCATTTTATCAAGACATAATAAATTACACAGTTGTTCTTATGAGACAGGTAACATTTTATTAAATATATAAAGAATTGTATAATTGTAGATGAATAAGATCTAAAGGTCTTCCTAAGCATTATTTGATTGTAGATTAATAAGTGGGAAGGTGTTTGGCTGTAGATCTCTTTATCTGCTTCCATCAGTTACTGGATGAAGGCTCTATGATGACAGTTAAGGTATTCACCAATCTGATTACTGGGGTAGGTCAGTTCAGGCACCCTCCAGGAGGCCAGTTGAAGAGAGGGAAGAGGAATTGTATGAGCAAGGGGGCTCAAGAGCATGATGGGGAAATCTACAGAGACAACTGACCAAGCTCAGAGACAACTGAGCCAAGCATGTAGGAACTCACAAACTTTAGACCAACAGCTGTGGAACCTGCATGGGACCAGACTAGGCCCTCTGCATACAGAAGACAGTTGTATAGCTTAATCTGTTTAAGCAGCCCCTGGCCGTGGGATCAGGATCTATCCCTGGTGCATGACATGGTTTTCTGGAGCCCATTACCTATGGTGGGATGCTTTGCTGAGCAGTGGTGAGATGCTTGGTCTGCCTCAACTGAATTCACCAGGATTTGTTGACTCCCCATGGGGGTCCTTACCCTTTTGGAGGAGGGTCTGGAGGGTGGAGTGGGGAGGGAAGCTAAGGGGGAGTGGGAGGAGGGGGGGGGGGGGGCGAAATCTGTGGTTGATATGTCAAATGAGTGGAAAATTTTTCTTAAATTAAAAAAAAAAGAAATGGGAAGGTTTGAAGGAAACAAATTAGAGATGAGTAGTTAATAAAGACCAAAGATTCATTGTTGAATCAATTTTTGGTAAGTAACAAATGCATTTATTAGTTTAAAAAGTAACTTTAAAGATGAATAACTAACAATTTTGAGACCAATGTTTCAGCTTGAACACATTTTAGTTAAATCTGTAATAATCCTTTGATAATTGCTGTATAGAGTTTGTTTTATTTCACGGGTATACAGGATAAAAAACAAACAAGGGGAGTATGAATGGAAATATTTAAAGGCTGTATTTCAAATTGAAACATTTTTAATTTCTTTTATCCTTTGCTGATATTCTTGTAGATTTCATTATGTAAAGTGCCCATTAAAATAGTGCTTACATGAATTAGCAGTAAATTCTTCCCCTCACTTGCTATATCTCTAAGCAATGCAGATTTAATAAGAAACAGAGGCTAATTCTTCTTTAGACTTGTGTTGTGGTTCCTTGATTTGATGAAGAGGCAGAAATAAAACCACTAAGCCACATCATAAAGTAGCTTATTGCTTTGAGCCCTCAGTTATTTTTACTATGAATGATATACATTCATAAGATGGGCATGTTAAAAGACAACCTCACTTCATGATTCTTAATTGTGTATGAAGTTTGGTTGTTCTATGAAACAATAAAATTTGGAGGCTGAGCTAATACAACTTTAGGGCAAACCTAAACATCTAAGTCAAGTTGAATAGTAAGACAATAAAATAATTCAAGATGTGTATATTACTACTGGGCAATCATTGACTTTCTTTCTGAAGACATGTAAATTGAGCTATTGTATAATATTTGAGTCTGAAAATGAATTGGTGGTATTAGGATTGAAGCAGTGCAAGATGTGTGCTTACATGTGTGCACGCATGTGTGTACATGTGCATGTGTATAATATATGTAGATGTGAAAAGTTGTAATTGACTCCACATGTACATGTATTCTATATCCATGGAGCCATCCAACTGCATGTAGATAGAAAATAAAGCTTTATCTACATTAAACATGTGTAGACATTTTTCTTATCATTAGTCTCTTAACTCATTTATAATTTTAAGTATTTAAGCATTTATAATGTATTAGGCATTAGTAATCTAGACATGATGTAAAATATGTAGGAGGGTGTGAATAGGCTATGTATACTGTATAATTTTATATTAGGAATATGGGTATATGCCCAGATAAAATAGATATAGTTTATATATTGTTTATTTACATACCATGTATACTTAGAGTTTCTACTAACCACTGGCGAAAATCTTCAAACACTGTTAATCACATCTTACACAATTTCCTGACACTGGGGTTTAAAAGTGGTGAACACTCACCCATTAGACCAACTCACAGATATTTGGGAAGGATAAATTAACTTTTATTTCTGCTAGTGCAGTGATTCCCAACCTTCTTAATGCTGCAACCCTTTAATATAGTCCTTCATGTTGTGGTGACCCCCAACAATGAAATTGTTTTCATTGCTACTTCATAACTCTGATTTTGCTACTGTTATTAGTTGTAGTGTAAGCATCTGTGTTTTCTGATGATCTCAGGAAACTGCTGTGAAAAGATCATTCAAACCCCTAAGGGGTTGGGACCCACAGGTTGAGAACCATGGGGCTAGTGGGATCACAGAGATGGGAGGTCTTCTTCACTGGGTGCTCCTCTGTCCATTCTCTAGCTCCCAGCATCCAAGATGTGGAAGCAGAGGTGGTGGTCTTTTTTATCTGGTCTTCTAATGTCAAAACTACAGTTCTCAGTTCTTTAGCTTCTCAGAAGGTAAGAGGAGCCACGTTTGTGTGGAGGCTCTCTGTGTGTGCAATCACAGTTCCGCTGGTAGATTTCGTGGGTCAGCTTTGATTGTTTGTGAAGTCACTCCAGGGCCAGAGCCTGGAAGCTGTTCCTTGAGACTTTCCAGTGCTTTTATAAGCAACATATTCTCTATGTTAAATCTGCATTTTCTTAGTTAACAGTATAATTTAGTCTTGTGTTGAGTTGAATTTTTTCCTAATACATGAGCAAGCAATTAAAGATACAGACCTTTGAATCACAAAGATCTCCTGCACTCTTATTAGTGTGTGATATTACCAATTTGAATTTATACTTCTACTTACACATTCATTAAATATGAGAAGACCTACTGTACTCAAATCTCAACTTTCAAATCAGATAATGATTTCTAACAATAAAATGTCTTTGATCAATTCATAATGCTCTAAATTTTAAAGAAAAGCAAAAGTCAATGTGTGTTTCACTAGGATATAATTCATTGGTTTCCTTGAAATGGTCTTAAAAAGTAGATATAAAATTTCAAGTTCCAGATACCCTGCGGAGAAAGAAGAATGTGAAGTTATTAAAATAGAAAATACTCAACGAACTTGATAGTAACAGTGCAGTTTCCCCTTTCTGTCTGTACAAAGGGTTTATAAAGTCTGAGTAAGCAGACAGTTCAAAAGACACTAAGTTCTCCATGGAAAACTCCTTGGAGCCTATTCAAAGCAAGTGCTGTCTGCGTTTGGTTGAAGAGATGGCTCAAACAATTGCCAGCCATGAAGCAAAGTATTGGCTTGGAGAAGCCAGACTGACACAGGAAAAGGCTCATGAGGATCACTGGGCTTAAAATAAAACGAGCATACTCTGTATCCTGGTTTGGTTTCCATGGGAATTGGTGTTTATGGGGGAAGCCTGAGTTCATGTCTTCCAGGCCAAAATAACTGGACAGTTCCATCAGTTCAGCCATCCAGAGTTCAGCGAGCTGGATGTTTCATCTTCATGACTGGTGTGAGGTGCTAATAGGATAGACCAGGTGAAAAGCCACAGAGTTTGGGTACCTTTAGAAAGCCAATGCTTGTCCTCCAGGCTGGTTGATGACATCACCCCTGTCTAGAAGGAGAAAGATAATCTTAGTAACAGCTGGCATGAACCATGAGAATTGAGTGAGTTTGATAGACTTTGAGTAAATTAGAATATTCCTACATATTCATTTATATTTATTATTATTAGTTATTTTTATTTGGTGTGTGTGTGTGTGTGTGTGTGTGTGTGTGTGTGTGTGTGTGTGTGATGTGTCATAGTGCAGTGCATATGTCGAAGTTAGAGGACAACTCTAGAGAGTTATGTCTCTCCTTCCATTGCAGGTTCCTGGAATCTAACTCAAGTCATTGGGTTTGAGTGACAACTTTTACCTTCTGAACAATTTTGCCTACCCTAGAATATTTGTCAACCCAAATTCCTTGTGGCTATTAAATGATAAGCTTTTTATGTTTCTTGTTTGTTCCCCCTGATCACCAGTCTAGAAAGCAGACCAACAATTTATAAGATAAATATGGGTGTTTCATCGTGTTTTTTGTTACTGGTAGAAGTGACTGAAGAATGTAAAAGACTTAGATTTTTCTCTCTGATAAGTATATTTTCAATGCCCTTTAAATACTTTTCAAATTGATTTAGCCCAGTGAAAATGTTTGATGTACACTGAATCTGTGTAATTTACTCTGCTATACAGTGGGTATGGGCTTTTAGACCCACCTCCCTATTTGTAACTGATCATGGTGATATGGTAGATTCACTGGGCTACTTCTGGAACAGAACTGCTGCCCAGCATCTTAGAAAGAGCATATAGTAATTAGAATTAAGAACTAACCTTAGTGGAAGAGGCAAACATGCACACAGAATGAAAGGGAGGCTAAAATTAGTCTGGCATAGAGCCTTTTCTCAAGCAAACAACATTTCCCCTTAAATTATCTTTTGTAAGTGTGCAAATTCTATGTGACCTTCAAGTAAATTCTACTTCATATTTGTTATAGCCCTTTGCACTTAAGCTTCCAAAACTCATGTAATCTCATATGCAATTACATGTCATGCTTGGTAGAGTGGACATTCAGGGCTAATAAAGGCACATTGTAGATGATCGATGAATAACTTTTAATTGTGTGAATGAATGACTACATAAAGTAAATTATTACACTCAAGCCATTAACCATTACTAGTGAGATTCTTGTTGCTATTCTGGAGTCACAAGTCATCCCTAAATAGTGTTATCAAAACATATGTGGCAAAAAAATATGTACAGTGGGCATAAGAACAAAGTCACATATGTCCTTAGAACTGTGTGCATCATTCTTCCGTAATGCAATGATAAAACTACAATACTTTTGTGTCTTGGATTCTTTTTATATCCAAGTTTAATTGCTATTTCATATTTTCTAATATCATACAAAACAACATCTTTGAAATTAAGACTTGTTTCATTATCAAATTTCTATATTCATTATTTGACACATCCTAAAATTTCATTTGTATTAAAAACTCATTTCTTGCGATCTGGAGAGGTGACTCAGTGTTTAAGAGCACTTGCTGCTTTTCTAGAATAGTTGAGTTTGATTCCTATATTAGGAAGCTCACAACCACTTATAATTTCAGCTCAAGAGGATACAATACATTATCTGGTCTCTGTGGTACACATACATACACACTGACATGCATGTGTGCACACATGCACATACATAAATAAAAATAAATCTAAACAAACCTTCATTTCCTTTCTTACAAGTTGGTTACTAAGAAACAACATCTTTGAGTTCTGTGCCTTTGTATAGCAGTGATTAAAAAGATGGCCAAGTCAGAAGTATGTAATAATCAACTAATCCACACATCCTCCTGTTTAGACTTAAAATCCAAAGACTATGGATCAACATAATGCCTTATCTTTTGATTAAAGAGGCTGACATTTTAGAAACTGTGGTCAGATTTTGGCTCAGTGGTCAAAGTATAAAACTCCCCAAACCTCAAACGGTTTTGGTGAAGCCAGAGCAAACCATTAGCTAAGGACACAATGTCTTTGAATTTTACACACAGGCTAATTATTTCCAGATGCAGATGCACACATATAGGACAATGGGAAAATCCGACTGGGAACAGCTACTTGTACACTCATGTACGTATAAGTGGCTAAGGGTAAGGAATATCATATTTACTGTATAGACATATATACTTCCAAGAAGTCTCTGCATATATGATACCTTGCCAGGTAGAATACTGGCCAAGAGTATAATATCTCCTACTAATACCAAAAGACTCACAAAATAAACAAAGGTCACTATGACCAAATCTACAGACACCTGCTTTGGAAACACAGGGATCTGTAATAGGGCTGAACTCCAGCAAGCCCATCAGCATCATGACTCATTGAAATAAAAAATATGGGTGTTTCAGAATGAAGAAAAAAACACTTTCACTGATTAAAACAACCACCTTTATGCTACAGCACTCCCTTGTGCCCAGTGTTAGAGGAAGACAACAAAATTGTAACTATTCAATTCCTAACCATATTTAAATCTTTGGTAATATGCATAGAGAATTCAGATGACCTAAAAAATTCATCTGTAGCATCCTATGATTTGGACCTGTTTTCTTATTAAAGGAGCTTGGCATGGTGGGTAAGTATCTGGATTTGGGGGATGAGTTAAGCAGATTCAGGTACCTCCTCATGTCTTACATCCTCTTTTCCTGTAGACAAGAGACATAAGTTCTTTAGATTGCAGCTTCTCCATCCTCAGGATAAAGATAACAACCTTCACTTCAGGGAGTTGTTTTGGGAACTCAATTAACTGATATTTACAGGATTCTCAGAAGAGTTGTAGCCTGTAGTAAGAGAACTATGTGTGATTTTTCTATTATAGGAAAAGTTTTTAGATACACATAGTATCTGTCTCTCTGCCTTATAGAAACATCTGAAAATCCTCTTGATTTTGGACACAGGGCCAACTATGTGTCCAGGCTAGGGCAGCTCAGAACACACAGATTCCTTTCATACTTTCCCAGGAGAACTATTTCCTGGGAGCCAGAAGGCTTGCTCTGTAGCATGACACCAATAAAAAAAAAGCTGGGTCTGATAAGATGAATCCTATTAGTGTAGTAAAGTAAAGATAACAGAAATAAGGCAGTTCAGAAATGTTACCAAGTCTCTATTCCTCCTGTGGGCAATTTTTCATGAATATGGAGCTTCCATGCTTTACTTACTCATGTGAATTTTCTTTTCTCACCTGCACCTCTTTTGCAGGATAGAGCCAACTCTTGTCCACCTCTGACCCCACTCCAGTCTGCAATTGTTATCTTCTGAGGCCAGCCAGACATCTCACACTGTGTCAGGGTCATCAGGTGTCATAAGATATAAACTCACAACAACTCTTTTTTTCTCAGCCCTGGCTGTTTCTGTCCCAGGCACCAACACCCAACAGGCAGTGATTCCAAACCTCTGTCTCTCCCACTTCTCTGCTATCTTTGTACTTGTCTTTATCAGAAAATAAGGTCTGTTGAAAGTGAATGCTTTTTCATTTTCTTTATCTTCTTCACGCTCACTTTTAGCAAGGGTATATTTATCGTGATCTAAAGTCAACGCTACCTCCTGTGTTCTGTTCGACACTTCTCAACTCCTTGGAGAATCTTAGTACAAGTTCATTCTTTCTTCCTGTATCTTTGGCCTGCTATCTATCAATGCTATCGTCAGTCTTTGTAAAGTTTGTTTTATTCATGCTTAGTGGGAAGGACTCCTAACATGCTTCCTCATCTAACTCTTGTCTAGACAGATCTGTTACTCATCTTTCAATGGTATTTCTTACTGTTGTGCTTTGAACTCACATGCCACCACACTGGCGAGTGTCTTTCTAGACATCATCTTCAGTGCCCTCCCAAGAGGAGAGGGTATCAACAATGGAAACACTTACTTTGCTTTCCTGACTCTTTATGACAGTTTATTTCTCTATCTTCCAAATTTCATCTTTAGGTGCATCCGTTCTATCTTCCTGACTACTGTCAGTGTTCTTCATAGCTCATCTTCTTCAGCCTGTACTTCAAGTAGGATGGTCCACTAGTGTTTTTTTTTTTTTCTTTAGTCATGTTTATGTTGCTTGCAAGGGTATTTTTGATTTCTGAATTGCATTCAATTACTATGAGTCTTAAATTATTTCTCTAAATTCCTCCTTTTGCTTGAGCTCCAAAGACAGCTCTCTGTTTCCATCTGGATATCTCTACCTTTCACCACTTTTCTGTTATCCTAATCGGTACCTCCAGTTTGTCTCAGAATTATCAACTCCATTATCAAGTCTTGCTACTGTGACTGCTCAGTGTTAGCTTCTCTAGCAGATCTGCTGTAGCAGCAACTCCCCAGCTTAACCCTTAACTCTATTTGACTATTGCATAACTTACTCTGGTTTTAATATTATTGTTTCTTGGCTAGTTTTGCTGTCCATAGGAATTCTTTCTTACCACAAAATATAAAATGACCTGCAACTACCCATAAATAGAATATAAATTACTCACCAGACTCTGATAAGCTGTTTTGTTCCAGTTTGGACCCAGAATGCCCTACACATGGATGTATATTAAAGGATTGGTAATTAACTTAGTGCTATTGTAAATCAGTAAAACTTCTAAGAGACAGGGACCTGTGGGGGCTTTGATGTTAACCATGAGCATACCTTTAAGGGGAATTGAAGGGTCGTAGTTCATTTCAGTCTCTGACATGAGGTGCATGTTTTCCTCTGTCACCCACTCCTGCCATGATACACTGCTGACTTGCCATGTACCCCCAAAACAATGGGGCCAACCACCTTTCAGCTGAAACTGCCCAAAACACGAGTCAAACGTAACTCTTTAAAAGTTCATCTTGGGAGGTGTTTTTGTTACAGTATTGGAAAGCTGACTGTACTAGTTACTCTTCTTGTTAAGATGACAAAATACCCTGCAAGGAGCAACTAAAGGAAGGAAGGAAAGGTTTTTAGATTTCAGCTGCGCAGGTGGATGTGGCATCGAGAGTAGTCTTAGCTACGATGTCACGAGTGTAAGGGAGCTGCTCATATTATATCATGGTCAGCCAGGGATGAATGCTGGTGTACAGCTAGCTTTCTCCTTTTCTATTTTTTTTAAATCCTAGCCTAGGGGATGCTGCTGCTCACATTCAAGGTGGATCTTCCCTTCTCAGATATACCTTCCTGGCATTGCCCTAACAGATGCACTTAGAGTTGTATCTCCTAGGTGACTTCAAATCCAGTGAACTTGACAGTGAAGATCAGTCATTACACTGATACTTTCCTGCTATTGTATTTTGATATTTAAACCTCAAAACCTCTGTTAAACTCTTTTATAAACACTTTATGCACTCTCCCCATCACTACATTAGTCCTATTATCTGACTCTCTTCTCTTTCTTATCTTCCCTTCTCTTTTAATCCTCTCCTCCTTCTCTGCCACTCCCTCCTCTCTTCTTTCTTTCCTTTCTCTATTGAGGTACTGGATCTTCTGTATGCTAGAGGAGCACTCTACCACTGAGATACAATCTAGCCCCCCTTGAGAAAGAAAATATTCTGAGACAGGGTCTCACTAAGTTTCCTCGGCTTGTCTCAAACCCATGATCTTCCCACATCAGCCTCTGAGTTGGACGCATGGAGTGTTGCATGCTGCCACACCTGGTTTTCTATTTTTTTTTCTCCTCATAACATCTTTTCCTGTCTGCATAATAAATGCATACTTATCATCCAAGTTGATATTCTTAAAGGCTTTTCTCTCTTTCTACTGGTGTTCACCTGATATCTTCTGATGGATCTGGATATGTCTCCTCCAATGTGATAGCACTTGGTACAGCTCCATATTAGCAATCGTCTCATAACAGTGTAGTTTGTGTCTGTGTATGTATTCCATTTGCTGAGCCACTTGAAGAACCATAAGTTTTCACCTTTACTTCCTTGGCTTTGGGCAGAAAGACAGAGAGGTAAGAGGAGAAATAGAAGAGCTATTGGAATAAAGGTGACATAAACTTTCACTTTTGAGAAAGAAAAGATGACCCTGAAAGCTATCCTATGCATAAATTGAAAGAGTGATTCCTCCTACATGACTTCCTCCATTGCATAAGATTGGAGCTCATGAATAAGAGGAAACCATATAGTAGGCAAAAAAATGTAGTAAGCATGGGGTTTCTTTAACAAAAATACAAAAGTTGTGTCCTAGTGTTTGAAGTGGTGGCTGTGATTGAGAATATGAAGACAAATTCACTTCAAACCACTCACAAATAAAAAACTAGTTTTCTCCAGTGGAATCTCACTGGGTATACAAACTACTCTTATAGACGGACCCTAGGCCCAGAAGTAGATGGCCAACAGAAAAGAACTTAGTGGCATTTTTGTAGGTTCTTTGTCTCATAATGCTGTTTTGTTATCTTCCCTACAAGTCCTTTGCACATATATTATGGTGTCTGGTTTTGGGTTTTGATGGGATTTCTGTGTGTATGAAGAAATATATTAAAAGCTCCCAATATAAGATGTTTCCTTGAAAGCACAGGGCTAAGATAAAGAAAACTGAGTGAATACCGGAAAATAGTCTCATCCAAGGAATCTTAAAAGAGCATCAAAACTTAATTAATGAATTAATTAGTCAATCTTTAAATAACCCACTTCACTCTAAAGCATTGGTAGATAGAGTGGACATGGATCATGAGCAAAATGAATGAATAAACTCAAACCAGCCCATCCAAACCAAACCAAACCAAACACATAAGCATGGCCTTTCCCTCCGTGCTATCTGAAATTTAATATTGAAAGACTGAAATTAATTAAAAATCATATCAAAGCATACAGCGTGACTTGGAAAAATGTTAGGAAAAGGAGTTCATGGCACTGGGAGGGAACAGGCAATGGGGATTCTGGCCACAGCTGGCTCACCCAAAACTCCATTACAAACACAGTTCCCATGTAAACCAAAGGAAAGGAAACTGGAGGCTGAGCATATTAGATTTCTCTTAGGTCCTGGATGTAATTTCCATCAGGCCCACCCTGAATTCTTTCAGTCCCTGGGCATATGGGATGGGCAGTTTATTTCATGACCATTGTTGCCTGGAGTTACAAGAGGTGGTTTAGGCAGGAAATGGTTTCTGGATCATTTATTATGTCTCTGCTATCATGGGTGCTACAGTAACACTCACTGTGGGAGCGAATATCATCAGCACAAAAAGTAAGTGATTGAAGCCAATGAGGAAGAACTACTTAAGGCTTACAGCATCTACAAGAGGAGCACATGACGCCACCAGAAGCTAGTAAAAGCTTGTGTAATACCCTTCTCCTAGCTAATCAAAAAAAGTTCACACATTGGCAAGCAAACTAGCTCATGGCTATAATTCTGTCATTTTGGAGATGGAGGAAAGATGTGAAGAAGTTCAAAGCGAACTTTGGCTACATAGCAGGCTCAAGGTAATCTAGGCTTATATAACTAGATTTTAATCTCAAAATAAAAAAATAAACAAAAACCTTCAAATGAGTTTCTTACATATCATTAGTCTTAATACCAATAAACTGTCGAGCGATACAGCATATGCAGATCTCTATTGGTCAGTATTATCATTTGGATATGAAGTGTGTCTCCAAAAGCTTAATGTATTGAAAACTTGAACCCCAACTGGGGGGGATGCTTGGATTCCTCAGCTCTTATCTAATCAATGAGCTATTCCCTCAATTGATTTGTAGTATGAAGGAATAGGTCTTGGGGGGGTATGCTACAGAGACATACTTTGCTTCCCATCTCTTAGTGTTTTGCCTGCATGAAGTGAGCAGCTCAGTTCTACCACATTCTCCCCACAGGATGTCCTTCCTTATTATAGGTTCAGAAACAGTTGAGCCAGTTAACTAAGTATGAGTGTAAACTTCTGGAGATGTGAGTTGCAATAAATCATTCCTCCAATGTGTTGTCTTCCTCTGATATTTGCCACAGTGGTTGCAAAATTAACTAATAATAAGGAAGGCTGCAAATGCTGGTGGAAATTGTATTAGAGTGAGACCAAGTCAGGCAGTAAGTAGGTCTGGTGCAGGGAGGACACAGTGGTTCAGACAGATCTTGGTTTGGGATCAGCAATTTTGAGTTCTCACCTCCTTGCTCTGGAAGAAGAATGTGACGGCCAATCTTAGTTTTCAACACGGCGACGTCTGGATTCAATGAAAACCCAAGCAGCCAGGCACACCTGTGAAGCATTTTTCATGATTAGCTCATTTGAGGAGAGAGGACCCATCCTAATTCTGGGCAGTCCAAATATAAGGTCGTCAAAGAAGGCAGCCTTTGTTCTTTGCTACCACTATCACTGGCAAGTTCATCTTTCCTGCTGCTGAAGCATTTGTCTCCACTTCTTCAGGATTCTGGGCAGACTGAAGAACAGGCGTGACATCCAGCCTCACAGAGTGAAAGGCTGCTGGATTATTGGTGTTCCCATCAGGAAACTTGACACTGCTGAACAAGCCAGACCATAACCCATAAGCCACACTGATAAGTCTCCTCTTAATATATATAGATTCATTATATCAGTTCTGTTCCTCTAGAGAATCCTGCCTAATAAAAAGAATGTGGCCGTTAACCTTTGCTTCTTTTTTTGAGGTTGCCTGGAAATGTCCTACTCCAACTGTAATAATTTATAGCTCCTATATCTTCAACATGGGAAATATGTTGAAGAGTTGGAGCAGTGGCTTATACCTGAGAACATTCCAGTGAGAAGAAAAATGAAGTCATGCTTATCCCTCAGGTTTTCTGACCTGCTCTTGAGGAAGCTGGCCTTCTGCAGTAGTTCTGCAGTAGCTCTGGCAGTGATGCTTTAAACACAAGTGCACAATTTTCTGCATTTTAAACTGAGTCTATTTCCTGTTTGTTTTTTTCTCCTCTGGAAACTATAAAGGGCAGGGTTAAAAGAAATAAATGAAACCATAAAACTTTCTTCTAAAACAGTGTTTATTGATGAAAATCACAACCAGAAGATGGGTGCGTTATGGTATCGTGTGACTAGTATTTTTAAGCTCAAACTTGAGAATTCTAGTTGGCAACCAGAAATTAAATATATAGAAGCAAGTTTATAGAAACATAAAAGTCACATATGATGAAAGTGGATGCAATAGAGAAATTATGATAACATCTAACATCCACTGAATGGTTGCTACATATTAATCAGCTTGACAATTCTCTTTCTTATTAAATACATATTTTACTTCCTTTGTTGTACAGACACTTGCTTCGATGTTGGCCCATGAGAAAAAAAAATCCTACAGATTGTATCCCTGAGTATTTCAGAGATATGAGTGAACAGTGTAGAGGACAACATTCACACAGAGTTACTCCCAGTTCTTTTAGCCAAATGGACTTTGATGAGTAAACAAGGTATGTTAGCTAAACATCACTAGAGTGAAAATCAAATTATTTGAAATAAGTATAACTAGTAATTAGATTTAGTAATATTGGCATGCTTGCTTTATTAGAGGCAAGATGGAATTACTTAAATTCGGTAGATGAAAGTGGGAAGAAAATACATGTTAGTCAGCATGAGGTAAAGTAACTGTTATGGTGTGGGTGTAAATTATCCCCTCAAATGCATATAAAATCTTGACTCCCAGTGAGTGGCCCCTCTTTTGGGAAATTTGGAACTTTTAGGAGGTGGCTCTTAGTTGGAGGAAGTGGATCACTGCGAAGTGGACCTGCTTCTGTTCACAGCCTCTCTGCTTCTTGGTCTGTCTAGATGTGCATAAGACACTGCACATTCATCTTGCCACCATGAATTCATCACCATGATAGACTATTCCCTCAAACTGTAAGTGAGAATACAGTTTTCCTTCCTTGAGTTATTTCTTGTTAGATATTTAGTCCCAGCAATAGTAAAATCAACCCATGTAGTTCCTTAGTTCAAGTATCCTTAATAGTCCTTAGGGGAATGAGCAACATTATTCTTGAATATTTCAGTGAAATATGAAATCCAATATGATAAGAGATGAAGAAGTCACAGTTTCTTTGTGTATTACAGTCACCATTATTTTCTATGAAGGAGAAATTTCTTAGTTGGAAAATGTTCGGTTACTCCCACACAGAAATCTTTGGTTAACTGTTGACATGAAGGGAAAGTTGATGAACCCGATCATTAAATCCATTCTCTTTTCAAGATGAGATGTGGAATCAGTATTTTTCTTCCATTTGAAATTACTTGTGATATAATGAGTCTTCTCCACCACCTTTTATTTTTCCAATTCTATTCTTGTTAGCATGCCTCTCAGCCAGGAAAAATAGCCCTAGGAAAACCACATTGTACAGGTTATGGAAAGGGCAGAGACGAAAGTCTCAAAGTGAAACCTTCCCTATGAAAGTGCAGCTTTTACTTTTCATGTCTCTTGGATTGCTATAAAGGACACTAAGGCTTTGAAACATTTTTGTCTTAATCTTACTTCCCACCACTTTTACTGGAGTTGAAGCTACAGATAGCTTTTTTTTTTTTTTTTCAAGACAGGGTTTCTCTGTGTAGCTTTGCGCCTTTCCTGGAGCTCACTTGGTAGCCCAGGCTGACCTCGAACTCACAGAGATCCACCTGCCTCTGCCTCCTGAGTGCTGGGATTAAAGGCGTGTGCCACCAACGCCCGGCTTACAGATAGCTTTTATTACAAATTATTGTCAGTTAGACTATGGAAGTCAGTTTAAGGGTCACTTTCATCCTGTCCTTTCCTATTGTTCCCTCCCTCCCTCCCTCCCTCCCTCCCTCCCTCCCTCTCTCCCTTTCTCTGTCCCTTTCTCCTTCCCTTCCCTTCCTTCTTTCCTTCCTCCCTCCTTCCCTCTCTCTCTTCCTCCCTCCCTCCCTTCCTCCTTTCCTTCCTTCCTTCCTTCCTTCCTTCCTTCCTTCCTTCCTTCCTTCCTTCCTTCCTCCATACCTGTATCTCTTCCTCCCTCCCCTTCCTTCTTGCTTTTCATTGGCTAGTAAATAGATCAGTTTTCTTCTTAACTATTTCTTTTTTTAATGTAATATAGTAAATATCATTTTCTTTGCAAATGAAAAGATTCTTGAAATCTTTGTAGTAATTTCCCACCTACATTGCATAAAATATGTTCATTTTGATACCTGGGCTTCATTTCATTTGCTTCCTCAAATAACGAAAGAACATTTCAGAAGGACTCAAATATGTGTCCTCAAATTTTATCTGACTTGGCCTGAAATAAATTAAAAAAAAAAACCCCAAACCCTTTAAAAGAAGAGTTGTAGCTTAATCATTTGGTATTAGTTATCCTGATACTTATTAAATTGAAACTCAATTCCCAAGTTACTCATAAGTATTTCTCCCAGAATGGAGATAGGAACATATTTCAGTGATTTGTTTAGTCTGGTAATTATCACCAACCTTTAACATGGGCTGAAGCAACTCTGTCTGTATGATTGGTGCTCGCATCTGCTACACTGTTAGGAAGCAGATGTGTTCACAAAAGATGTACCAGGGCAAGTTACCCCAGGGCTTTGGATGTGGATGTCTGTTCAACAGTTTAGTCACGTAACTGGACTTGCTGTTGCTCGTTAATGTCCTTCCTTTCATCTGGTCATCTCGTAGTACATAATGGAACAGGATTCCTGTGAAGAGATACTGAGAACACCCAAGACGCCATCCTCTTTCCATAATAGGGCAAGAATTTGTGAAATAAGTCCCCAGTATTGTCTTCTCCATTGCTACCTTATTCTCTGTGTGTTCAGTCACTTTTCTTGAATGCCTAACATATTTAATGAGTCTGGGCCCTAGCCTTGGTCATCTCAAATCAAGATAACAGCCATGGACACTTGCTATGAGAAAGTTATTCTGGGATCTCAGCTGGCTCAGAGTTGAGGAGGATGAGGGAGGGAAAAATTACATTCAAAATCACTGTACCAACATGTCTCAATCTGAGTATCTGCTGTTATATGAACTCTAGGGCAGGTGGGGCCACCATTCAAGGAGTTCATTGAAACACTGAGAAACAAAAGACACACTTTAATTTTTCTATTTAGATTTATTTATTTTACATGTTAGTGTTTCGCCTGTGTATATGTATGATCATTGTGTGCTTTCCTGGTGCCCAAGGAGATCAGTAAAGGGCATCATTTCTCTGAACCTGGAATTAAGGGTGGTTGTGAACCATTATGTGGCTGTTTGGAAGTAGACTGGGTCTTCTGAAAGATCAGCAATTGCCTTTAACTGTTCTGCCATCTTTGCAGTCATGAAAACACACACCTTAATGGAAACTTTTTAGGGAATGAACAATAATCGGCAAGAACTCTATTCTGAGATGTAGTAATGTTTGAGAATTGAATACATCAGGTTTAAGATTAGGAGAACTGGACATGACACAGAATAATTTGCACATAGAAGACAAGAACTCTTGAGAAAGGTTGGTTGGAAATCTGCCTGGTGTACTTGAATCATTTGTCATAGAATGAAGAGATTTTGATTGGATGTCATGGGTCAGAAATTATTTTGGATGTTGGAGGCAGAGGAAAGAGAAAAGAAATTACTGTCATTCCAGTGTCTCTGCAATATGAAAAGGGAGACAGAACTTCAAAGTCAACTCTAATCAGAAAAAAAGAGACGCATTTGCCTTAACTATGGTAGGAATCACACCATAAGAAAATTAAATGGAGCATCATAGACATTAAAGATCCACAGCATGAGAAAGGTCATTCTAGGTGGAGACAGGCTCCTGCAAAAGAGTGGGCACAAGATGAGACCGTCTCAATCACTCCAGCCCATTCTTATTTACGCTGGGAATTCCACACTGGCTAAAGGGTTGAGGACAGCAAGCAAATGTGCAAAGGATGTTAGGTCTGAGCATAGAAGTGATATTCCGGGAGAAAAGGAAAGCTCGATGTGAATATCTACTACACTGCTGTGGGGACAAGGCACAGATCCAAGTAGCCTTCGAGAAACATTATTTGATAAGGCCTGGGTAATTTTAGGCAACTGCTACATTCCAAGGCACAAATTCTGTGTATAAAAAAATCACAGAAAGACGGACATTTATATTTCAGTAATACACATAATTATTTGTGGGGAAGAGAAGCAGGCAAAATAGTAATGGTCAGGAAGAAGAAAGAAGCCAAAATAAAAGACTACGGCTCAGCTATAGAGGTCAATGCTAAAAAAAAAAAAATGTTCAAAGAAAGCCAGTGTACTTGAGTTTTATAAAATACAATCTGCAAGAAAGTTGCCTGATATGTCAGTCTTAAAGTCATTGGTGACCTTTACAAGCAGGCACTTGGCACATTGTTGGAGTGGAAAGCAAATTACAGGGGTAAAGGTGGAAGTAGACAGAGAAGAAGTAGATGTAAGGGGCATAGAAAATTTTTCTGAAAAATTTGGCAGAGCCTTTTGCCTGGCGGTAGAGAGCCAAAGACACAACACAATTAATTGCTAAATGAGGAAGTGTGTTGTCATTTGCTCTGATACATAAACCATGTGCTTCAGCCTGGTTTGTCTAATCTTGCTTCCTGAATTGGACCTGGCATTTCTTCATCTGCTCTTTGCTCCATTCCCCGAGTTATTTGGCGCCCTTCCTCTTTTTATCCAAAGTACTTCACTACTCACTCATTCATTCCCTCACTCACTTTCAGACCATGTCTTATACACGATGTTGAACAGGCTTAATTGATTCTAAAGTTTCCTTTCTATTTGTTGTGTTTGGAGGTGTAGTAAACATAAACCAGTCCCAAGAAAAAGAAGAATAAAAAGAATTAATGACACCAGATACCCTGGGAAGAATAGGCACTTAATAAATCTCACACAGGTGTCACTAAATCTTATAATATTAATAGTGAAAGCAATTTCTCTTCCTACTACCAAGTGCTTATTAATTCCATTACTTGAGAACTGCAATTTTAGGCTAAATTACTCATTCAGGAAATGAGGAGTTCTGATCACAGGTAAACGTTTTTGGTTATGAGATGACCACCTTCAGGGATCTAATACACAACCTGGATGAGTGTCAAAGAGAAGCACCCCCTTCTTACCACAAAAATCAGAGATGCTCACAATTTGATTTGCAAAGATATCCCAAGGTGACAGTTTTGATATTAAGGTATGCAAAGATTTCAGTGTTTTGCTTCTTTTAGAGCAAACTCATAGAACAAAAGATTAATGACCTCTTTCTGAAGAGAAATAAATATGAGTTTCCCATTTGTCCTATAGCAGATACTGTAGAAGGGGTATTTCCTGTAGGTTATTTCATTTTTTTCCCACATCAACACCAAAAGAGGCAAAATATTAGCATATTACTCAATGATGAGGAAATTGCACCCTGGAGATACCTGGGACAACATCTCAGGTGTTGTTGGGACATAGTGCTTAGAAGCTGGCCCTGTGGTTTGCAATGAGGCTTGAGCGTCTAGAAGGGCAGGTGTCAAGAGCTGGGATGTGAAGGAAATGGGGAGATGCTGATCAAATACACAAGTTTTGGTTCTAAGATGACTAAGTTCCAGGATCTAAAACACAACCTGGGTGAGTGTCATGGATAATTCTGTATTTATTGCTTACTTGTAATTTGCTACAGGAGCTGATTCTCAGTGTCCTAGCAACACACAATTGGAGTTACAGAGGAGATCAATGTGTTGATATTATTTTGACTATGGCAATTCTTTGATGTATATCAAGCCATCACATTGTACAGCTTTAATATAGATGATTTCTGCTTGTCAATTAAATGCGTTTTAAAGGTAAATGCTTCAACATTGTTATTGTTCCCTGTTAAAATCATTTTGTTCCCAAGTTTATTTTTAAAAGTCACAAAATCTTTTTATTTTTGTACAACAATAGCTTTCTGTAAACATTTGGACATCTTAAAAGAAAAGATGAACTCAGCTGCTGTAAGATATGTCATAGAAAATAGAAATACCAACATCAAAAAGAATGGGAATGAAATGATGACATCAAGCACTACATTTTGTCCTGAGTTGATGTTTGCCTACATGTGTACTCTTTCCACAGTATCAAACTGAATGCGAGTAAATCCAGCATTGGTAACAAGGGCCTTCTGGCTTGAGAAGCATGCTGAACTCTATATGCTAGAGAAACTCCTTCTTTCTCTCACAAGCAGCCAGACATGGACCTGCAACAGTATCAGAAGAAGACAGAAAATAGAAGTGACATGGCAGGGTAGGAGCTGGCTCTGTGGGTTTAGAATGATGCTTGAAGGTCTCCGGCTCTGGAGCACAGATGCCAGGCATAGCTGGCCAGCTCTGGAAATATTCATAAATTTCTGGCTGCTTTTCTGGGGCTTGCCTGCTGGCTCTGGAAGAACTGTGCTCTGGGCTCTCCCTGGTCCCCCAAACAGTTCTCAGAGCCAGCTGGCTTCTTCATTCAGCCAAGTTGGCAGATGAACCAATTCTACTTTGGGGGAGACCAAGAGTCATGGAGGCACACCACGAGCCAAGCTGGGAGTAAAGAAGAAGCTCATAAATTAGCCTAGGGAGTCTAGTCACCAGCGAAGAGCTGAGTGCATAAAAGGATGCCTGTCTTCCCCAGAAATGACTGAGGTATGCTTGGACTTGTATGTTACTACGTTTGGTGAATGAGGAGTCTATAAAGAATGAATGGCTCTAAATCAGATGAGACAGACATGATGCTATTCTCCCCCTGATGAGACTCCAGCAATGGTCCTCATAGCCCTTCATCTGGATGAAGATTCAACCCTAGATTGTAAAAGCTAAAGTCTCTCAACATGATTTCATCCATTCCTTTCTCCACATTACAAAACTTGAAACTCTGACACAGTTCTCAACTGAAAATCTGATTCCCAGGTTGGGCTGACTATCCACAACCCCCTCATCCAAGTGTCTGAGAAAGGTTAAGGCAACCCAAAGTATTTACTGTGTGTTCCAGTCAAACCTGACTATGGGTCCTGGACAACCATGTCTCAGAGCAGTTGTGCAAAGATATTACACGACGGCTGTGAATACATGTATCTCCCACAACTTAAGGATGTCTCTTTCAAGAATAAAATTCATTTGTTTAAAGTATAATCTCAGGGAAGGAGAGGGGCTTCATCTTCTAGAACTCATGGTGGGAGAACCTCAACTTGGATGTAGCAGACATGTTGGATCTTCTTCTCAAGGCAACAGCACATTAGTGATTGACATCAAGTTTTAAATTTTATCACCTTAGCATCTCCCATTGTATATTTTTTGATAGATTTAAGCATTAATTTTTGAAACATAGCTTTTAAATGATGAAATATCAAAATATGAGTAACCTACCTCCTCATCAGAGGGAAAGCAGGACATATTTTTCACAAGATTGCAGTCACCATCCCATCCTCTAAACAAGTTATCAATATTCCCCATACCCTGATATTTACACTAATATTTGATTGCTGATCAGTGAGAATAGGCTGGGATATATTGCCTCACTATTAATAAGTACAATATGATAAAGGTTATGGAATGTCACTGCTGAGATTAGTCTATACAAAACTATGACTTACATTTTGGATGTGTTTTAGCTCTGCTTGGATGGCTCATACTGTGAGAAATCATCTTTGCAAATTGTTTTGAGAAGCTCAGGAAAGACCACTGCAGAACATGTTGTTTAAGCTGTGCCAACAACCACGTAACTGAGCTTCTAGAAAACTGTAGCCATCTCAAATCAGTGTAAGACACCTTGATTGTGGACATGCTTAGCCAAGTTGCTTCTATATTCTTGACCCATAGAAAGTACATGATTAAAATGTTTGCTGGATTATGTCACTAAATGTTGGAATAATTTGTATGCATCAATAGGTATCTACCGCAGTAACTTGCTACTTCTAATCCAAGTTTGGAGTAAAATATTCCTATTTTTGCATGATTATCTCATGCTGATTTGTGACCTCCATACATTATCATGTCTAAAGATAATGTCTAAAGAAGATTGTGTGGAATTAGCAGGGATTTTGTTTAGGTCAGACATTCTTCAACTGATTGTAACAGTAATAGGAGAAACATATTTCTAGTTGCATTTCTTCCAGAGACTTTTCTTCTGTTTGGATGTATCGTGGGTATCCATCTCCATATAAAATTTACTCTACCTGACAAGATAATTTCCTAAATCCACATGACTTTTGACTGAATCCACTTTTAAATGCTGTGTGTGATGTTTATTGCTTCTTTTGTTTCACCTGAGAGATCAAATATATACAAGTCATATATATATATATATATATATATATATATATATATATATATATATATATATACAACTTTCCATTTTCGTTTTACATTTAGTTTATGTCCAGATTGTTTTACTATGATTCAGGTGGACTTGCTGTGGCTAATTTTGTTTTTTGGGGCCTAGGATTTTCTTGTACTTATTTGCTCTCATGAAGTTTGTCGCTTTTGGGCCACAGAACACATAGCTTCTACTTTCAACTTAATTTTTATCAGAGTGCAAGAACATTTCTAGAATAAAATACATTATCTTTGTGAACTCTTTCCATCTAATAACCATCTTGCACGGAATATAGAACAAAAAATTTTAGAGGCAACATAATCAATAGCTGCAAAATAGGAAGTATCTTTCTTTAACCACATGGAAAGGTCCGTGCACAATTATGGTAAGAGAATAATACTCACCACCCAGAGATGCCCATGTCCTAGTTCCCAATAACCATGTAGATGTTAATTTACATGGTAAAAAGGATTTGGATATTTGAACAAGTTGAATGTCTTGAGATGGGAAGATTACTTTGATTTTTTCAGATGAAACGAATGTAATCACAGAGGCTATTGTGAGGGAGTAGGAGGGTCGAAGTTTAAGAGACAATGTGATGTTATGCCTCTGGCTCTGATGGTGAAAAAAAAAGCAATCTAAGGAATATGAATAACTTTTTGAAACTTCAGCGATAAAATGACTAGGTTCTTCTCCTTTGGGACCATCAAGAAGCAAGGGTCTTTGCCAACACTTTGATTTTACTCTGGTGAAACTCATTTTGGACCCTGGAACTCTAGAACTATCAGAATATAAATCTATGTTGTTTAAAGCCACTAATCTTGTAACAACTTCTAAGAACAGCAGCAGTAAGCTAATGTACCTGTCTATATAGGAGAACTAAGGATGGATTTTCCCATGCTGAAAAATTAAAAAAAGCAAGTCTGTCTCTGCTTTTGTCCTGGGGAATGTTTATTTTCTTCATCTTGAACTGGGTTACTTTTCCATTACTTAATGTTTTATTTTCCTGATTCAACAACAGAGTTACTTGTGAGTGGATGCTTTTGTTTTAGTATTCCATGTTTTAAATTCTCTAGTGCATTACTCCCACATAGAAGGCAGTAACCATAGATCCTTCATGCATATGTGATTTATTGATCTCATTCTCTTATCGCTGTTTTCCAGATACAATACTTTAAATGTCCTGAAAAAATAATAACTGCAAAATAAGCCATGATTTCATCCAAAAAAAGATTCCTTTCTTTTTCTCATGGTTTCGAAACATTTAATTTAAGTTTATTTTAATTTGTGTAAGAGGACTCTCATACCAAAGCAATTACATAATGTAAGAAATACATATTGAGAGAAAAATAGCATAAAACAGATACTTCTTTATCTCTAGATATATATCTTTTCCCATATGTGTTTTCCTTATGGATCTGGTGGAACACAAAATCTGTTCTCAATAGCATTTAATATATAATATATTATCAGCCACAGTCACAATAACTTTCAACAAGTCTCTTGAACTTATTCAACCTACCCAGTTGTAATTTTGTTCCCTTTGATCTACATCTGCGCAAATCTTCACTCCAAGCTTGTAATTACAATTTTATTACCTATTACAATGACTTATATTTTAAATATGTATTACTGAATATATATCTATATTTTATATAAAAATATGTTTACATCCATGGCTAACTTGATTTTATAATTTGTTCAAAGGTAGTTTTAACCTGCACAATAATTGCCCCTTTGATATTTTCTTTCACAAAATTGGAATGACTCATGATATTATGAATGTCATGTAAATCATGTTACAAATAATGTAGTATTCAATAATACCTGATAAGATAATGAGTAATATATATGCATATATTATGTACTAAAATGTATATCTTGCATTCTAAGGACATTTTAAAAAGAGATCTCTTTTCATATTTAATTAGCTATGATTTCTCAAAGTGCTTTGAAGAATCAATTTAGTGCATGTATTGTTTTGATGTTGATAGAAGTTTTGACTCATAACCGTGAATTTGGTTATGATATTTATCTAGGAAAAAGATAGGCTCTTTCTTTGCCAGTGCAACCATCTTGTTTTTCTTATTTTTTCTATGCTTACTTTCTTACAGGAGGTAGAAGTGTCCATCTTGTTATGTTGTATAGCCAACTTTTCTAAGTTGACAAGAAAATTGGTAGGAAGCTGAGCACAGGTCTCATGTCTGTACTACAATCTTGATTGGGGATCTGCAGAGAAGCAGATGGATTTTAAAGAGTAAGCACCAAATCACTTTCATATCTCTAAAAGCTACCCCAGTTTGCAGTAATATGAGAAAAATAAATCTCTACTATTGAAGAGTTCTAAATTATTGCAGTGTGAATGACCAGGGAATAGTATAAACCAGCAGTAATCAAGATATGGATCAGATTTTGTGGGAAATTTATGCAGGAATAGCATGGTGACCTTTTCAGAATGGTGTCATTGAATAACAACAGTGTGACTTACTACATGAATAGTTGGGAGGCTCAGAAGAATACTTTAAACCAACAAGAAACAAAAGGAGTGTTTCTTAAACTATGTATCACAGAGGGACAGGATGAGAAGGAGGACTTGATTAGATGGGCTCCTTCTCACTAGGACTGTGGGCAGAGTTACTAAATAATCCCACTGATTCAAGAGGCAGAATGTGAAACCAGAGGACTCCTCTGTACAGGGCACAATAATTCCCTGTTCTGTACCTCTTCTCTTTGAGTCAAATTTGGTCCTGTGTATACCGTGACTGTCTAAATCTGAACACGGACTGCTCTGACCTTAAAAACAAGATAGAAAAGGCTTAAATGTTGAGTAAGCCCATGTCTCTTTACTCCTCTACTCTGTGTTGTCATTTAGTCAGGAGAATTTTATGTGTTATGGGTACAGTGAAATAGTGGATGCCTTCAAAGACTGTGGATTTGTTATTCCCAATTAATCAATAGATGTTCACCCAAACTGTAGTTCAGGAGAAGATGATAAGAAGTGCAGAGTGTGCAATGCTAAGTGAAAAACCCTTGAACAATGTGTTCACAATGTGTCAAATAATCTTGATATTTTTCCTTAAAGGCACTTATTATTTTTTTGCCATAGATACTCTTTTTTAATTAAGAAATTTTTTATTCATTTTACATACTAACCACAGATTACTCCCTCTTCTCTCCTCCTGCATCTCCCCAGCCTTCCCCTACAACCACTCCGGAGATTCCCTCCTCTGAAAAGGTAAGGCCTCCCATGGGGAGTCAGCAGAGCCTGGTACATTCAGTTGAGGCAGGTACAAGCCCCTCCCCCTGCATCAAGGCTGTGCAAGGTGTCCTACCATAGGTAGTGGGCTCCAAAAAGTCAGCTCATGCACCAGGGATGGATCCTGATCCTACTGCCTGGGAGCCCTTAAGCAGATCAAGCTACACAACTGTCTCACTTATGCAGAGGGTCTAGTCCAGTCCCATGGAGGCTCCACAGCTGTTGGTCTAAAGTTCATGTGTTCCCACTAGCTTGGTTTGGTTGTCTCTGTAGGTTTCCCCATCATGATCTTGATGCCCCTTGTTCATAGAATCCCTCTTCCCTTTCTTCAATTGAACTCCTGGAGCTCGACCTAGTGCTTGGCTGTGGATCTCTGCATCTGCTTCCATCAATTACTGGATGAGGGCTCTATGATGACAGTTAGGGTATTCACTAATCTGATTACTGGGGTAGACCAGCTCATGCACCCTCTAAAGGCACTTTTTATTATAGAAATTACTTGGTTATAGACGAGTTTGTGACATTTACTCCATTTTACATTTAAGTGATTTCTTTGGTCATCTGTTGTCTATATGTACCTCTCTATCTGTTATCTTCTTATCTACCTTCTATCTGCCTACTCAAGCAGCTATACAAACAGAGTTTGTGTTAGTAGAATCAGCTTAGATTTCCTCTAATCACTTAGTGACCTAGTAAAAAATGATTAAGATATATAGAGAAGAAAATCACTCTGTAGGAAGTCCCAAATGGTAGTTTCTTGATTTGAAAGGTTGGAAGTCTCAAGGAAATATTAGGTTTTATTTGCATGTGTATGTACACAAACTGATGTATAAAGCATGTCATTTATTATACAGTTTTGTTGCATGACAATAATTCAGTCAAATACTTAACTTCGTTCATTTTCTTGCCTGAATTTAGGAAAGTATCTAGGCCTTTCTTGTTTTAATTATATTCATATATCCAAACATGAATATATATCTTGCTGAATGGCTCAGTTATATTTAATCTACATCTTGCACAATATCATTAGTAAATTCTACCAAGCAGATGAAGTCAAGAAATATTTGCCCAACAACGGATAAATGAATTATGTAATGGTTAACTTACAATCCAGGTTTTGCCTCTTGTAATTTGATTACTTAATTCTGGAGAAATAAATTTTGGAGAAATTTATTGAAGAATAATACTAACCACAAAGATATTAAGTGCAAAATATCTTTCCTCAGACTTCTGACATGATGAAAGTTTGTTGGCTTATGAAGGGCCTGACAGAACCCTCTCTTGCCTGACATTTGATCTTCTAGCTTTAGAATTTTTAATTTTCAATTGCTTCAACATTTGCTGAAAATAAAAGAGATCATTGTGTAAATAATATTGGGTAAACAATCACATTTATATTCTTTAACACATTCCCAAGCTAATGTAAGAGGATTCCAAGAAAACGTATTATTTTTGTAGGTGAGATGGCTGAACACCCTCTTCAGGAAGTATTCCCTCAGTACTCAGTAGTCACTGGTCTAAATCAACTAGACAAGAAAATGCGTTGGGTGGTGATGGTGCACGCCTTTGATCCCAGCATTTGGGAGGTAGAGGCACATGGATCTCTGTGAGTTCAAGGCCAGCATGGTCTACAAAGCGAGTTCCAGGACAGGATCCAAAGCTACAGAGAAACCCTGTTTTGAAAAACCAAAAAAAAAAAAAAAAAAAAAAAGAAAGAAAATGGAAAATGCTGGAGAATATTGTAGTTTTGTCTTTTTATATCAAAAGCTGAGTTCTTCTATGGAGTAAGATATAGGAGGAATTGGGGGGTGGTAAATGATCAAAATGTATTTATGAAAATATTTTAATAAGTCATATAATTTTGTATGAAGCTTATAAAAATAGTTTTAAAAGATGATAGAGAAATACTTGTTGGGGGCACAGAGGTCCTGTACTCATAGATCAGTACTAGGGAAACCAGGAATGTTAAACATGTAGGAAAAGGAAAAGATGTATAACTTGTTTATTACCCATAAGGCTGTGAATGGATATTGTTTTATATCCCTGTGACCTCTGTGCTATCTTCATGGCCAAGCCCCACCTGGCTCTCCCAGAATCTATGTTTATCTCAGTTAGCATCCCTTATCTTGATCATTGTTCCTCAGGCAACAGAACACATCTATATGGGAGATGTCACTTTAGAAATGGAAGCAGAGGTGGTTGAAACCTGGTGAACTTTGCACTCTCTGTATGACCACAACCACACCAGATCCCCTCCCAGATGCTTAACATGTCATATATAGGTCAATCTATAGAACCTATCTTTATGGAAGAGGTCACACATACTTTAAAATAAGTTTCAATGTAAATAAGTTTCATGTTTTAAGCTTTATTGTGTACACAGGATTGAATTAATTATCACCAGGGAACTTTTTTTCTAAATTTTGTTGTTCTTAAATACGCCTAAAATAAACTGCCTGGTGTCAGACTTTTGAAGTTTGAACCAACACCAGCTATTGAGTCATGTTGAACTGGAGCTCCTTCTTACCTCACATGAATAGACACTCTACTGACCTTGATGGTCACAGAGACACCTCCACAAATACTGTGTCTAAAAAGACTTTATGAGGGTATTAGTACAACTAGATAATTTCACAAAGTCATTATCAATATAAATTCAACTCTGTGGTGGTTTGAAAGAAAATGGCCCCCAAAGGGAGTAGCATTATTAGGAGGTGTGGCCTTATTGGAGAACGTGTGTCCTGGTGGGGGTGGGCTTTGAGGTCTCTTTTGCTTAACCTTTCCTCACTGTGACAATCGACTTCTGTTGTCTGCTAGATGTAGGACTCTCAGTTCTTCCAGGACCACATCTGCCTGTATGCCATCATGCTCTTGGCCATGATGATAATGGACTGAACCTCTGAAACTGTAAGTGAGCCTCCTCAATTAAATGTTTTTCTTACAAGAGTTGCTGTGGTCATGGTGTCTCTTCACAGCAATAAAAATTCAAACTAAGACAAAATCCCAAGCCAATCATGAAAAACATTATGCTTAACAACCTGGGCATAACAAAATCATCTTATATATTTTATCAAAAGTTAGGGTTTCAAGTTTTTGGAGGCCAAAGAATACTCGTACAAATGAAATATATTGTATTTAGGGGAACAGTTTTATGGCAAAATATTTAACTGCCATGCTTAGTATATTAAGGGTTATTTTTAGAGGAAAGGGAGAAAGATAATGACATGTTAGAAAATAAAATCAATCATGTCATAGGACTCTCAATACACACACACACACACACACACACACACACACACACACACACATATGGTTACCATGTATATGACCATGACATAGAGTAGAAGTCTTTACATATATATGCATACATACATGCATATATATCTGTATGTGCATATGCATATCTTGAGCATTCACTAGATTTTGTAATTTTGTTAATTAACTCTACATATAATTTGTCAAATATTTTATTATCTGTAGTTCACAAAGTTTCTTGATATTGAGAAATAATTTTCTTTCATGCATCCAGTTTGGGGCTCAGTTTTTAATACAGCAAAATAGTGATTTAGATAGATAATATTTTATTTTTAAGAGATGAAAGAGGAGATTACATAGTAGCAACTATTTGTCTTGTGGGCCTGAGGCTCAGCTCTAGTATTCTCTGCCTTCTATAGTGAACAACAGTCTTGTAAGCCAGTGGATGTAAGATACCGGCCAGTCTTGGTAGCAGGAAGCTTCATGGTGTAGTAGTCTTGTACCTGCTGTACTGCACAGAAACTTTACACCTGTGTTAGTGAACTTTTCATCACTACAGTGAAATACTGGGGGTAATTAACTTAGAAGGGAAAGGGCTTATCTAGCTCATAGTTCAGGAAGCTCCAGTCTAAACTTGGTTTCTCTCACTGATTTGGGCCTCTGTTAGGGATACAACTAGCTGTAGTTGAGAGTGTACAGTAGGACTGACTGCTCATTTCACAAACCACTTTGCAATAGGTCTGCATAGAGTATGCTTCCTCAATCCATAACGACTTTCCATAAGGCCCACATCCTAAATGTCCCACTGCTTCCCAATACCACTGTCTTAGAGACGAAGCGTTCAACACATGAGCCTCTGGGGGACATTTATCCAGATCATGTAAACTCCCACAGCCCACAAGATAATTAGCAAGCAGAGGAGCTTAGCAATTAGAAAACTGATCCACTCCTTCAAGAATGTGGCTTCTTCTCCATGTGGTAAAGATTACATATACACAATAACTCTTCGTTAAGATAATTTAGTTCAGTGGTCTATCCAGTTCGGTTTGCTTCTTGTTTCAGGGTGTGTGAGGAAGTCAGCCGTGTCTCTTAAAGCTTTGTAAGCTCAATCATTTGTCATTGACTGTTTTTCATGCCTTGGACGTCCTCACTTGCTGGCAGTTTGTGGACCATTTTCCTTCTCTCCTTCTAGGTCCTTTCGTTTCTGGATCTTATGATATCGTTGGCCCCCTGTTTCTACTCTCTCTAATTTCAGTCTATCATTTCTTATGAACCAAGATATTTTGTTTTCAATGTTGTCTTCTGTTCATGCACTTTTCATTTTATTTCTAAGTGTCTCCAATATTCTATAGCCATATGTCCTAATTCTTAGTTAAAACGTGGGGATTAACCAGTGACTAAAACTGAGGTTGCTATAATACCTTCCCCACCACGACAGATTATATCCTCAAACTAGGTGCCCAAATGAACCCTTAAGTTTCTCTTGTTATGTGTTTTATCATATCAGTGAGAAAAGTCATTAATATAGACCCCACTGAGTATATGACATGCTCATTGATGTCCTAGTTTCCAGGTCCATTTCCAGGCAAAATAAACTACAATTATAAATTACACAGCCTATGATATTATATTACAGGGCAGAAAACAGACCAAAGAAACATTCATAAGTAAATATCTAGGACAAACCTGAGCAGAGGAAAGTGTGTATAAGACACAAAGAGATTATGGCTGTTCATAAGCTAAGGAGAGAGTCTCAGGAGAATAAAACCATACTCACACCTTTACCTTGAGCTTTAAGCATCAACAGTGAGAGCTATTTCAGCATTTTGTGCTCTACACGGCAGACTTGACAAGCTCATTACACCCTGTAAGGAAACTTTGTTTCACTAACATCCTCATCAGACCCCCTCACAAGTTATTGGGCATAATTATGTTTCTATACCTATTTCTGATTCACTTGCTAGTAAGGATGAGGTTAGGGTTTTCCCAGCTGAATTGGTGGAATTATTTCCCTTATAAAATTATGGATGTAGAAAAGAGAAGTAGAGTTTAGTTAAAAAGGAGTACAGAAATCTGATGACAAGGGAGAATCTGTACAGTGATGACTGTTAAACTAGTTAGCAGATTATTCTGAAAACTCATAGGAAACAATCAAGTCCACCATATTGAACCATTATAGTCATTGTTTCTAAGCTTTATGAAGCTGAAGTTCACAGATTCTGCCTTGGCAGTTTTTGAAGAAAATCTTTTGTTGCTCTGGTAATACTTTTTTTTTGGTATAAACATACATCACATTCTGGTTGTGCAAGCAGCATTATACTAGCAAATTCAATATAACCTAATAAGAAGTAATAACTATTTTTGTAATCTTAATTTATCATTTGGAGACAATGGTCTGTATAAAAGCTGATGATTTATATACATATGATACCATAATGTTTATTAAAGAATATTTAGTTGAGATATAAACTCTGTAGTTGGTTAGACTTGTGTTCCCCTCTTCCACAACTATATCTATGTACTTTAACTCTGAGAGTGCAAGTTTTGTTTTACTTGGAAGGAGTTTTGGAGATGTAATTAAATTAAAGTTCTTAATTAAGAAGGAGATAATTATCTTAGGTTATGCTGGTCTGCTCCAAATCTAATTATGAATCATTAGATTCACAGAGTATTACATAGATACACAAGAAGCAATATGGAAATGTAGTAAGAAAGTCATGGCCATATGTCAGTGAGCAGAGCTAGCAACAAAAGGCTCAAAGAGGCAGAGAAGGGTCATTTCTACTCTCCAAAGGGACTGCATTATTTCCATTGCCTGGATTCCTTATTAATATAAGGGAATGAGTTTCTGTTGTTTAACAATGTTTGTTATGATTTCAGCAATCCTCATTCATGTTAACTCTGACTGCTTTTATATATGATTTATTTAGTATGTGCAATCCCCTATGTTTGATTTTTCAAATACAATTTTCTATATGAAGCTAATTTTGGAGAAAGCAAAAAAAAAGTAAAACCAAGTTGTGACACTAAGTATGAGTGTGAGTTTCTACTAGTTTTTCGTCTCCTCCAGGGATTTCCTAAAAAAATGAAAATATTCCTTAGATAGGAAAGATTTATAAGTAATCTCATGCTGGATAATCATTTTTTATAACTGTGACTGAAAAAGTATGTTTTTATATCCAAATACTTTTCAAGCAGAAGTAGAGTGCTTCTCTCCTTAACCCTAAGCCTCCATAAGGGATGCACTTGTTAAATCACTCAAAATTAGCCATCTCCCTTCCATCTCATATCTCCCTTTTTTCATTTAAATTTTTTTTTACATTCCAACCACAGTTACTCCTCCTCCTCCCACTCCCACCCCTGCCTTCCCCTCCACTCTCCATCCACTCCTCCAAAATGGTAAGACCTCTCCCATGGGGAGTCAACAAAGCCAGGTACATTCAGTTGAGACAGGACCAAGCCCTTCCCCCCGCATCAAGGCTGAGCATGGCCTCCCACCATAGGGAATGGGCTCCAAAAAGCCAGCTCATAAACCAGGGATAGATCCCAATCCCACTGCCAGGGGTCCTTTAAACAGACCAAGCTACACAACTGTCTACACATGCTGAGGGCCAAGTTCAGTCCCACACAGACTCCACTGCTGTCAGTCCAGAGTTTGTGAGTTCTCATGAGCTTGGTTCAATCATCTCTGTAGATTTCCCCATCATGATCTTGATACCCCTTGCTCATATTATCCCTCCTCCCTTTCTTTGACTGGACTCCCAGAGTTTAGCCTGGTGTGTGGCTATGGATCTCTGCATCTGCTTCCATCAGTTACTGGATGAAGACTCTCATATCTCCCTTTTTAAGAGAACGGAGGGAATATAGTGAAAAAAGAACATCGTGCCACTTTTATAGAGACAACCATAGTATTTTTTTAATGGAAAAATTAATGTTATATGTAGCATGAATCTTAAAAGTTCTTATTAATAGAAATCAAACCTGAGCCAGTTATTGGGGTGAACACTAGAAGGTCAGAGAGACAGAACGAGCCACAGCTATCTCACCTTGCCGGATCCTCAGCTGGTCTTGCTTCCTCAGACTGGAAGCCTCTATGTCCTCATATCCGAATGACTCTCAGCTGAACTGCTGATAGAAGCCTGAATGCTTAACCAGCCCAAATGCTTCTCCAGGGCAAATGCCTCTATGGGCAAATGCCTCTAGTTTCTGGTCCTCACGCCTTATATACCTTTCTGCTTTCTACCACCACTCCCTGGGATTGAAGACTTGCTTTCTGGGATTAAAGGCGTTGGTCACCATGCTTGGGTGTATCCTTGAACACATGGATTTCTGCCTCTGGAATGCTAGGATTAAAGGCGTGTGCTACCACTGCCCAACCTTTAATATTGTGGCTGTTCTGTCTCTGACCCCAGATAAGTTTATTAAGGTACACAATATTTTGGGGAATACAATACCACCACAGTTATAAGAGTATAGACATGATATGGCCATTAGCCATCATGGAATAGGAGTTGCTATGGTACCTAAAGAATGCTTGGCTTCATAGTCATAGCAACAGAAGAACTAGAACTATATAATGATGCTAGATCTATAGTAATAGGAAATGTACTCCCTAGAAGAAGAGAATTGGAAGGACCACAGGACCCTCTACTGGAATGTTAGCCATGTCTCTTGTCTGTCCACCTCTGGATTCACATGATTTTGGGAAGTGCTAGGGTATATAGGAGGCTGAAGGTTAACTGAAGGTGGGGTTACATGATGTAGATTCAGAGTGTTACCAGTGATATGTGTGACTTTCAGAAGTTAGGGTATTTTTAATCCCACCACATTTTTATAAATTACTCATTTCTGTGTAAGTAAGTCCAATAACTTTAGTTTGCTAAGTTGGACTTGGGAGGGATTGTTTCTTTAGTTTGTTCATACCCTATCTAAGGTTAATTAGCATTTGTTCCTGTATCCCCAAGAAAACAGTAACACAATGAATTGGTGTACAACTGTAGGGCAAGACAGAAGCATGTGAATTTTGGAAAAACAGTCTTGGTCCCTTTTGTGAGTAGGAAGACATACCAGAGGATGTTCCATCTGAGGAGGAATAGCCACAGTGGCAATCCCATTTTCCCATGTAGAATAGAATGGTCTGCATTTTTGCTGTAGTGAAAACTACGTTATTATTCCTATGGTTGACAGGGCCAAGGTTGAGATGTCTATACATATGGAAAATCAGCATAGACAACCTTTGGAGGAAATTTTGGTGGGGTCACTTATTCTATGCGGTATATGTTGATGTTCCTCCTTAATGAATGGAATCTATCAAGAGAGCCTACTGATTAACTGGTGTATATACTGCAGTTCCTGAAAGTAAAATTTGGGATGGAACTCTGAAGTTAGCTGTGCTTCCACAGAACAGTAGCCCAATCTTAGTGAGAATACAGTAGAAATGATAAAGAATCAGGAACTATTCATGATTGAGCTGCTGTTGTATACCAAATTAACTAGTCTGAATATGACATGCTTACTAAAGAGCTAAGAAAATGCTAATTCAGCAGGGACTTCAGGGTTGGTATGGAGTTTTAGTGGCTTTGATGAGCCACATGGAGGGATATGATCTTATTAGATAAAAGAGACTTCAGCAAATCAATGTAACTATAAATGGCAAGTCAGTTGGGTTTGTGAAGTGAAGTGCTGAAGAAATAAGAGATGAGAGAAAGGGGAAGCAGGCAAAGAGGCTCATCTGGACCATTTAATATGTGACAAGACTTGTGTAAAAGTGTCTAAGGAAGGGTCAACACAAAGAAAGAGACTATACTTGTGTGTCTTTGGAAAGCTTTAAGTATTTCATTTATAGTATTTTACCAAAGATATGAACCACAGGAGAATACTAATGATCCCTACTGGGCCATAGACAATTACTTTCAACTCACATTTAATTGCAAATTCATTGGTTCCATGCTAATGTGCAGAGTATTTGGGCTTTGGTGGATGCTTTGTTGTGATTCCCAACAGCATGAGGGACTGTGGATAACTAAGGATGGATGAAGAGCTAAAGAATTACAAAATCAGCTCAAGGACGAACTTGTTATAGGAATATGCCATTATCTCCCCAGATGGTACTATGTACATTCCTTTACTTAATGAAAGTATACTGAAGTACATGTAGAAATTGTTTAATCAGCCTGATGCCCTTCATAAGTCATATGTAGCCATCTGAGAGGCAGGAGGCACAGTGGAGAGATCATAGTCACAGTGCAATTCCAGAACCCATTAAGCCCTTGGAACCAGCTCTAAGAGTGTCAGGCTGTGGCTGTGACCTTTAGTCAGGTGTAATAGTATAAGCTCCCATACTAAATACTTTGTGATGAGGTGGTATGCCATGATAGTGCCTCAGGATGAGGAGACAGGATGGTACATGGAGATCCATGTCAATGTATCAAATGCTGCTCCTTTGACAGGAAAATTGGTAGAAGCGATGGGATCTTTTCATATTGTGTACACTGTATTAAATCTTACTATTTATCTATTTACTGACTTTTTTGATGTTTTTATTCTTTGAGAATTTCATATGTATAGAATGACATAGGATCATATCCCCACTACTTGTCCTTTCTAACTCCCTCTATATCTCTCTCTATACATCCACATCCAAACTCCATATCTTCTTTATAAAAAAAATAAGTAAACATTTTATTCAAAATGCAGTATTTTGTATTCTTTTTTAAATAGATTTATTTATGTATTTATTTATTTTATATACTGGCCACAGTTTCTCCTCCCTCCTCTCCTTCCAGTCCCTCACCTATCCCCCTCTATTTCCATCCCCCAATCTCTTCCTTCTCCATTGTAGGAGCCAGGGCTCTCAAGGATTCCTCAATAAAACTCACAGACTCAACTAACCTGGGCTCATAGGGGCTCACAGATACCGAACCAACAACTGAGGAGTTTACATGGGACTGAACTAGGCACTTTGCATATACACATACATGCGTATGTATATGTATGTATATATGCAAACACAACTGTAGAATATGTTACAGTTGTATATCTTGGTCCTTTTGTGGGACTCCTAACAGTGGGAACAGGTGCTGTCTTTGACTCTTCTACAGGCCTTTGGGACCCTATTCCTCATACTAGGTTGCCCTGCCCATCCTTAATACATGGGGAGGTGCTTAGTTTCACTGCAACTTGATATGCCATGCTTTGTTGATGCTCATGGGAGACCTGCCCTTTTCTTCTTTTTTATTATAAAAATAACTTACCTAGTCCATTTAGTATTTCTCATATGTGCATGGATGTTGGGATCATGGTCAACAATCTACCAAAGGCCAAATCCCCAAAGAAGAATGATTTTCTCCTCTTCAACAGCTAATTCCTGCTGATAGCTCCTTAGTTAGGCGTGAGGCCTGTGAAAGCCTACCTCATCTATGGGGAAGTTTTGGCTGGCTTTGTCTTGTGAAGGTAACCATAGTTACTATGAGATATTTTGTAATCTTCTAGCAGCCAAATTCCAAGCCAATTGTCATTTACTTGGAATAGAGGGTGATGGGTTTTCAGAGTCTGTCCATTTTCTATAACAGGTTGCATAGCATATAAAATACTAACTTCTGTAAATTTTATGGATTTGCAGAGAGCATCTGAAAATATCAGTAGAAAGAGATGTCAGATAGTTTGAGGAACAATATCCTGCATGGGTAGAACAGGCACATCCAGCAGGTTTAAAAATTACTGAACAAAATTCCAGCACCAGGGGTGGGTTACCTCCATATGGCCAGGTGGGAATCATAGACTCAAGGGCAGAGGCTGTCACATAAATCCAATGTGCCTGTCAATTGCCTTTCTGAATATTGTGTATAGCCCCTTAGATTACTGGCACTATCTGTCTTGTATGTTAGAGACAGGCTCCTTTCCATTGGGATAAGGTAACTGGTAGAGGGTTATAATCAAACTTCTAAGAATTCGTGACTGCTGCTGTGGCATTGGTGGCCACATTATACACATAAAGGATCAAACACATAGCAAACACTCCAAAGACTTAGAGAACATTGTAGAAGGATAAGGAAGGGTATAAGTGTCCAATTACAGTCAGGGTGGTAGTGAGAGAGAAAAGTGGCATTTTTCAGACATGGGCACAATGTGGCCACTGGCCATCATGAATTAGAAGTTGTAGTGGTGACCTACAGAATGTGTGGCTCCATAGCCATGGCAACAGAATAAAGAGAATACAGTGATAACCAGGTCTCTATAGATGATGGCACACTTAATGCTCCCTAGTGAAAACAGAAGAGAAGAAGGATCACAGGATCCACAACTGGGATTCCAGCCATGACTCTTTCTTCTTTCTCAGATAAACATGATTTTGGGAGTGTTAAAGAACATGGGACATATAAGATTAACTGAAGGAAGGGTACATGATGGAGCCTTTGTGAGATTGTACCCATGATTACTGTGGCTTTTGGTGATGGAGCTGCTTTTGAGTCACTCAAACTCCTGTAGCTGTCTCCTTATCCACCATTCTACTCTAAGGAAATGCCAATAAATTCACTGGTTCATCAAGGTGGAATTGGGTGGATCATTTCTTTAGCTATTGTGCCATATCTGGGATGAAATAAACATCTTCTTATCCAAGATGTTTATTTTTCATCTCCCCAAGAAAGATAATACAATGGCATTAAGAACATACCATTACAGCAAACTTCCATTTAATTTACCTTTTCTACCTTTCAGATATTTTGTCTTATACCACATATAGAAACAAATGTAATTTATTAAATATAAGAATTTCCTTCCCCTCCTCCTCCTCTTCAACATGGTCTTCTGCAGAACAGGATAGCTTGTTTTGTTTTTTGAGCCAGGGTTTCTCTGTGTAGTTTTTGGTGCCTGTCCTGGATTTTGCTCTGTAGACCAGACTGTCCTGGAACTCACAGAGATCTGCCTGGCTCTGCCTCCCAAGTGCTGGGATTATGGGATTAAAGGTGTGCACCACCACTGCCTGGCCCAGGCTGGCTTTGATCTTGCTTGCTGTTTAGCTCAAGGTGACTCTGAACTCCTTTTCCTACTAATGTTCATAAGTGTCAGTATTTCATTACCACCACACCCGCAAAAATTCTTCATTGGCTTGTACTTATATGCTTATCAAGGTATGAACAATTCTGACACTGTTAGAGTATAACCTAATCTTTGGGGAACAAAATCCTAGACTTTTATAGAGCAGAGAAATACTGGCTCATTGTGGCCTGGGGGGTTATGAATACTAAAAATTCAGAGTTGCCTTCTCCCATTTTCAAAGGTTTCCAGAAAGTAGAGAAAGCAGGGGACTGATCAAGATGCTCAGTGCTACTTAATGTTCATTACATCATGTCACTTGTATTTCTCATTTTGACTTTACATAGCTGACTTTTTTTTTCACTCTGACAGACTGAAATCGTTCTAGTGTGGGAAATGGTAGCTTTGTATCATTTGAAATCTGGCCGGTCTTTTGTTATTTCTTGATATTCTTGCCAATGTTCTCTAGGTAGTGAGCAAAATGTATCCTTAATCAAGAGCCAAGTTTACTCTAAGATTAACAGTAATAAAGAACTTTTAATAGTATGGAGATAACATGTAATGATTAGCCTGAGAGCTCAAAACACTCATAATGTAGCAATCTCAGGGAATTCCTGAAGTTAACTTGGACTTCTTCATAAAAAAGAAAGAAAAAATCACTTTTAGATATTAGTCTCAAGGTAGTTTAGGTATTAAACCTTTATTTCCATATGTTCCCTTGGTATTGCTAAGGAGTACTATATTCTGGCCATGGTGGCACTTGAATATTTGTCCCATTTTCTAAAGGAGAAGATGGCTGTAAGGATGCAGATGTCTAAGCAGTTAATATCATAACCTTCTTGGGTTGCCAAGGAAATAGGAAAACTTGAACTTTTCTGCAAAACTAATTTGCAAGTCTGTGTGTTTCCATTTGTATTGTAACTACCTATTGGTTTTATCTTCACAGTCCTCAGGTCTCTGATTCTGTTTCAGTGTCTTGGTCTTCAAAGAGATCATAATAAAAGACACATGGCAGATACCATCTCTCTTGCTTTTACTTCATGGCTCACTTCAAAATAACAGAGCTTGGGAGAATCAGAGCAGGTTCCTCCCTAACTTTATTTCAGGTTCACACTAAGTACTTTCCCAACCTGTTTGTATCTGTGTATCCCAGTGTTGTGTAAAACATTGCATGAAGTAGATTACATTTTACCTTAGTTCCCTTCCAATATTTAATTTGTTCCTTCAAGTTCTAAAGGAAGTAAGGTCTTCATGTGGTTTACCCATCATCTACTTGCTTCAGAATAGTAAGCATACCTTACTCAACAGTATCAACATCATAGCTTGGGGCAGTTTTTAAGTGTAGGTTATTTATCACAAAACTTTTCCTTCAGAGCATCACACTCTGGGGAAGACCAGGAGGTATAGGAAAGGAGGGAAAAGTCCCAAGAGCTTAGAAAGACAGGTGAGAAGTGTGGTATTCAAGAGTAGAGATGATAAAGTAGAATTCATGCAATCAAAAGAGAAACAAAACCTGTATTCAATCCATATCAACCACTTCTGGTTTTGTGTGACCCCAGACAAATTTCCCTGAGCTTCAGTTTCCTTATCTAAACAATAAGTCAACATTACTAATTCATAGAACTGTAACACACACATACACACACACACACACACACACACACACACACACACACACACACTGTGAGATTGCCCTTTTACAAGTCAAAATGTTGTCTATTGTTATTCTTGTCCAGATCTTGTTTAGGTAGTCATCTTACTAGCTCCAAATATTCAGATATGAGTATATAACCTTGAGTGCCCACAGAAATAAGGAAGGTAAAAGTGAACCAAATGCTGGAAGGTTCTGGAAAGCAGAACAGAATTTTAACTTGCTCTTTTTGAAATAGGTCTGTAAGCCACTTTCCAGCCCAGTCCCTTCGTTGTTCTAAGGCGCCACTAGTAATTCCTTTAGATTCATCTGTAGATCCCCATTTATTACTGATTTCTCAATATTGGAATGCCTCAAGCAAGTGAGTTTGAACTTCCTGAAAACCAAGTAAAATTTTATATTTTTCTCCCAAAGAATTCCTGCCTATACAATGTCAATATTTTATTTCATTAGTATTGAATTTCCCTTGTTCTGTAGGTTTGTAAACCTGTGACAATGTTCTGGAATGATATAAATTCTCAGCCAACATAAAGAAATTTTTGTATGTATTTTGGACATGCTAGCAAACTCTGTTTATTCTTAACACAACACTGTATTAGAAGGATACAAATGTGCAATGACTGATAATATAAATTTTATGGTAGAAATCAGTCTAAATTGTGTGCTAATTAGAATAGGGTTATTTTCTTTACATGCTATCTGGAATGTTCACAATTCATTTAAAACTTACCATTATGTGTAATTCTATTTGCCAGTTTGCTATTAAGTGACTAACAATAGGCCAAGAATAATAGGACAAAAAAGGAAATATGATCCACATTGTTATTTTGAGAAACTATATAGATATTTTCTTAGTATGAAAAAATATAAATAGCAAATGCACTAAATGCTCTTAAAAATTGAAATGTTTTCTTTAAACATCACCATATGAGACGAGAGAGATGACTCTGATTCAAAGCACTTGGTGCTTTTCCAAAGGACCCAAGTTTTGTTCCCAGCACCCACACTAAGCAGCTTCTAACCTTCTATTAATACAAGCTTCAGAGGTTCTGACACTTCTTCTGGTTTCCACAGGTATCTGAATGCATGTGAACATGCACATGGGCACACACACACACATACACACACCATGCATGCACACAAACACACACATTCATACACACACACTCATGCATAGATAAAAAGTAAAAATAATCTTTAAATAAATACTGTTGTTAATGATGGGGTTTATGATTTGTATAGTAGGTTTAAGTTGCTAAAGTAGCCACAAATATTTTATTGCAAGTAGAGAATAAGGTACGAGTTTAGGTGCAAAACTGTAGTACTACTAGGAAACACTGAGACAGACTTCAAGATTATTTAGTGGAAAGAGCCCTTAATTTAAGAAATGCAAAATCTACTCTTTACTGAAAGCTGATCATAAGCTAGGCCTATATAGTAATACACTGGGGTCTTACGATAAATTTGTGAGGTTGCTCTCATAATTTTTATTTTATAAGAGGAAAAATTAAAGAGCTGAGATAAAGTAGCTAGTTCAGGAAACATACAGGATTCCAGGTCAAGTCTGCCTTTTCTTTGAAGCCCACCCTCATGTCACTGCTTTTATGTCTACCAATTGGTTTTGAAATCTTAGAAGAAAAACTGTCTTCATATCATTATTGGCTTTGTGAATCTAAACAAATCATTTAAATTCTCTGGCATATAAATTTTGTAGTCTATAAAAACAGAAAAATCATACAAATGCTCAAGTTATCTGACAAGATTCCAGTATAGATAGAATATGATCAATATTTGAAATCAACAGAGTAAACATTGAGAAAACACAAATATATGAAGATAATTTGAGGAAGACGGGAAATGAAGTATTTATTAATAATATTTTGAGTACTGACATCATTATTGGCATGTGATGTGATGGCTTTTCATAGTGTCTATTAATGATATATATATTTGGTTTTTTTGAGACAGGGTTTCTCTGTGTAGCTTTGTGCCTTTCCTAGAACTTGCTTTGTAGACCAGGCTGGCCTCAAACTCACAGAGATCTGCTTGCCTCTGCCTCTCGAGTGATGGGATTAAAGGCGTGTGCCACCACCGCCCGGTTATTAATGATATTTTTTAAGGGAACCAACTGTGGTGGTTTTAATGAAAATGGCCCCCATAAGTCCATAGGGAGTGGCATTATAGGAGATGTGGCCTTGTTGAAGTAGGTGTGGTCTTACTGAAGGAAGTATGTCACTGTGGAGGCATGCTTTGAGGTCTCATATATGCTCAAGCCATGCCCAGTATGACAGTTCACTTCCTGTTGGCTGTAGATGAAGATGTAGAACTTTTCTGCTCCTTCTCCAGCACCGTGTTTGCCTGCATGCTGCCATGAGGATAATAGACTAAACCTCTGAAACTGTAAGCCAGCCTCGATTAATTGTTTTCTTTTACAAGAGTTGCTGTGGTCATGTCTTCTCTTCATAGCAATAGAAACCCAACTAAGATATCAACATAGCTGTTTTTGTTTTAAAAAGGTAATCATGCTTATGTGTTGCTACCTAAGTTGCGGCAAAATGTGGCTGATCTGATTATTTGACCTCAAATAGACCACATAAATGAGCGGCAGAATTTTCATCCTTCAGATGATTGTATTATTGTCATGTAGAATCAGTTTCACAGCCCTATATACAAACTTTGTGCATGAGTTCATGCATGTGCTCACTCATGTGTGTACGTGCACGTGTGCGCACACACACACACACACACACACACACACCACAGATGCATGGATAAATCACTAAGAAAAGAACATTTAGTTAATTGTTTATAAAGACTGTGATTAAATATGGTAGAGTTGGCCTTACCAAAGAGATGGAAGAATTAGAAAGACCCATGCATAGCATACTGGACTTAGCTTCAATGTCTAAATATTCATTTTAAGACTTCCCTCCCTTTATTTTTCTGAGACTTGAACTATTAATTTTATCACATTTAGCTTCCTTTTAGTCCTCATGAAAAGAGTTTAATCATGTTCAATATTCCTGAACCATAGTGTCTAGAAGCTTCTAGAAGATAAAAATGGTACTTGATCCATTTTGGCACCTTAAAAAGAAGTTCCTTGGTTACCAAAGAGAAATGTTCTAGAAATGGAAAAGCAAGACACACTCTGTAAGACTTAACATTTTCCCTCAACCATTCAAAAGCATTTTTTCAGGTTATCTACAATGCTGTCTGTTTTCATAAGACTCGGAAATAAATGATACGAAACTGTTTCAATGTTTTAATGCAAATTAGTTGTCATCTTGATGGAGTGAATTTACATCACACATGCATCACTTGCTTCTTCTTTCAGATTGTCTAAAATGTCAGCACCATCAATGAATGGATGATATTAAATTAGTACAATTCAAATAGTGTAGCAGGAATCCACATGGTTTTCAATAAGCCATTACTCTTTTCAAATGAGGCCTAGCATGATGTCATCCATGGATCTAAAAATCCCTTTAATATGTGAATAGTGAGCTTGTGTGGAGCGTGGTGATGTCTGTTTCCTAATGATTGTACAATTACTTTAGCCAAATCTAATATTTTAAGGTTTATCTTTGTGCTAATTTCTCTAATGATCACCAAATTGTAATTTCTGTAAAACAAAAATTTCCTAAAACCAGATTGTGATTATTAAATAACTCTGATTTAACCAAAGAATCACATTACATATGTAAATAGGTTCTCTGTTTCCTTTAGATACCAGAGCATTTGCCTGAGCAAAGAAAAGTTTCCAGATCCTCCATCCTGAAGGAACAGAACAAAAAATGACCAGAAAGGCAAAAAATGCATGCCTTCACAGAGTTTATCTTGTGTTCTGAATGACTGTCAAGTAACTTCACTTAGAACTCCTTAGAACATAAACTGTTCTGTGGAGTTCATCTAGTGGGTGTACCAAAGGAAATGTAGCCACTGGGCATTCATATTTGGTGCCGAAGATTCAAGGAAGGCATGGATCATGCTTTAGTCATACAGGTAATAGCAAAATTACAAAATTGTGTCTTGGTTTGGATACAACATAAAAGCTTGGAAACAAGCTGATACTTTGTAAAACAAGAAGGCCTGGGATAACATTTAGTAGGAACTGTGGATTTTTTTTCTATTTGATTCCAGACATTTTTAAATGACGCCCAGTATTTTTGAATTCCAACTCAATCTTACATGTTATTTTTATGTTTTGAAAGGAAATGACTGGCGCAGATTTGAGAGATGTTGGAAAATGGAAAAGATTCTTCAGGAGCATATGAATTTATTTAACAAGAATTTACTGCTATCCAATGAACTATGATACAAGTTCCTTAGTTACCTCTCTGAACATTTATTGATTAATGATAACTAGGACAACAAAAACAGAAAAAAAAAAGCAACCCAAAGAATCTTAGCCAGTGTATTTCGAAAGGATTATCCAAATCAGTCTTACCAATTCAATTTTTGAGTTTGGGGAAGACTTGAATACTAAAATAAAGGGAACAATAATTTAAATAAAGGAAATGAGTAGTTTGGTATCATTAAACATCAGTTTCACCGGAAATGAAGTTGATGGTGGTCTTGGTTAAGGGTAGCAGACTCCCACCTATTTCAGGCAGTACCTGAAAGTTGGACAATGGCTTTGGTACTCTTATGTACTCGGTGGGAACACAAATTTCCCTTTTTGTTGCAAGATTATTTGTCTATATTCCAAAATATTTTGGAAGATAGCTCTGAGCCAGTATATGTATATGCATATATATAATACATATATTAATATGTGAATAGTGGCTTGTGTAGAGCGTGGTGATGTCTGTTTCCTAATGACTGTACAATTACTTCAGCCAAATTTAATATTTTAAGGCTTATCTTTGAGCTAATTTTTCTAATGATGACCAAATTGTAATTTCTGTAAATATACATATTTCTATATACATTAATATATTATACATATATGTGTAAATTTATCCTGAGAATAAATGAGTTTGCCTGTTTTGTTCTCTGTTGCTGTGATAAAGATCACAAGCAAAAGCTACTTAGGAAGGAGGGGGTTGACTTTTGCTTACAGTTTATAGACCAGCATTGATTGAAGTTAGGGCAGGAACTCGAAGGTAGGAACACTGAGGCAGGAACTGAAACAGAGGGCATGAAGGAATGCTGCCTAATGGATTGCTTCTTATGATTCATTTACTTCTTTCTTTTGTGCCATCCATGACTACCTGCCTAGGTGTGGCACCACCAACCGTGGTCTGGGCCTTCCCACATCAATCATTAACTAAGAAAATGCCCCATATACTTCTCTATAGGCCAATATGATTAACGCAATTCCTCAACTGGCATCCACTCTCCCTAGGAGGTTCTAGCTTGTTTCTGGTGGGCAAAGAACTAGGCAGCACAAACGTACTGAAATTAAAATAGATGTATAACATTTGTAAGAATAGGTTTTATTTTTTTAAATTTTATTTTGTGCGTGAGTCTTTTTCTCAGATGTATGTCTGTACACCATGTGCATGTCTGGTGCTCAAAGAGTCCAGAAGAGGACACTGGATCTCCTGGAACTGGAGTTATAGAGAGTTGTGAGCTGCCACATGGGTTGCTGGTCTTCTGGAAGAACAATAATGTTCTTAAATACTGAACTATCTTCTAGCCCCAGAATTATTTTATAGAAATAAAATTATAGAAAACAAATAGTTAAATAAAAGGAATGATAATTATATGGTATTAATATCTTAATATCATTAGTCATCCTGCCTTTGATTGGGAACAAATTTAAGGCCATTTGATAGGAGAATGGGTTAAGCAATGGCAGAAACTCACACTTAGAAGAGTATACATTCACTTAAAAACAATGGATTTGGGTTTTATCAGTTAAATTCTTTTTTTTTCCCTGTGAGGCTCAAGTGGATAAAAAATTAAGACTGAGAAAGTATTCGTTATAAGATTCTATCTAGTTAAGACTATACATGGATAGCAGCATCAAATCTTCTCTGTATATTTGTATAATATGTAATTGAGTTATATAGCGGCAGAAAACGGTATTGAAGGATGACCAATAATTGCAATTTGACTTTCCCTTTAGGCAAACAAAAACTGGTATTGCATTGAAGAGAAGACAGCACAAAAAGAAAAATGATTTTTAGGATTATACCACAAGAATATGATCACATTTTTTAAAATTTTATTTTATAATTAAATTTTACATATCAGCCACGGATTCCCTTGTTCTCCCCTCTCCCGTGTCCCCCCCCCCCCCCGCCTTCCCCCAGCCCACCCCCCCATTTCCATCTCCTCCATGGCAAAGACTCCCCTGAGGATTGAGTTCAACTTGGTAGATTTAGTCCAGGCAAGTCCAGTCCCCTCCTCCCAGGCTGAGCCAAGTGTGCTGGCCGTTTGGAACCTGGGGCTTATACAGTGACCACATTTTTTTTAACCAGTACAGCTACACATGTTTAGATAATTATGTAAGGGAAATGAATACAGAATTAAGTCACCTTCTGAGTGACATGTAATAAAATAGGAGATGCATGGTGAATGTTAAAGAGAACAGGATGCAACACCTTATGTGACTTTCAGGTCCCATCTTTTTTTTTTTTTAAGTGCTTTTTTTTTTTGTCGGAGCTGAGGACCGAACCCAGGGCCTTGCACTTGCTAGGCAAGTGCTCTACCACTGAGCTAAATCCCCAACCCCTCAGGTCCCATCTTTTAGGAGGCCATTCCTATCAGAGTCATCCTTGAGCTCTATGCTATTAAATTCAACAGACCTACCCTGTCAATCTTGAAATATCTCAGGTTGACTTGCCTGGCTCTATATGTCCCTAAGTTTCCTTCCAACTCTCTGCTGTCCTTTCTGATCTTTCCTGAGTCCTGTGTGTGTGTGTGTGTGTGTGTGTGTGTGTCTGTGTGGGTAACCTCAGGGTGCTATGATGTCTTATTACTTTACATATTCTATGGATTTCATCTCATCCTATAGTTTGCAATTTCATCCAAACTGATAAACATTTGTGAATTTTCTCCAGGTTTTCAAATCATATTCATCCAACAAAGACAACATCTTTTTTCCACTGTACATTCTGTCCTCTCTAGCCCCCCTTTCTGATTTCTTTTTGTTAAGGGATATCTATACATTTACAGTCAAAATGGTGGAGTCAGTTTTCTCTTCTACCATCTACATTCTAGGGATTGAACTCAGGCTTTCAGGCTTGTCAAATACCTTTTCCTGCTGAGCCATATTGCCAGTCCTCAAACCCCAGTTTCCAGGTACCTTTTAAGATATTTCTATTCTCTTTCTCTCTCCCCCAACCTCCCTCTTTCCCTCCCTCTCTCCCTCCCTCCCTCCCTCCCTCCCTCCCTCCCTCTCTCCCTCCCTCCCTCTCTCCCTCCCTCCCTCTCTCCATCTCTCTCTGTCTCTGTCTCTCTGTCTCTCTCTGTCTCTCTGTCTCTCTGTCTCTGTCTCTGTCTCCCCCACCCTCTCTCTCTCTCTGTGTGTGTGTGTGTGTGTTGAGTATAGAATCCTGTAAGATCATCCCCAGCTACTGATAGACATGTGTAATTGTCAGTCTAAACAAATTTGTCTTTAAATATCCCATGATTACCAATATTTGTTACTGACACTTCTATTTCCTGATCAAACCAAAGACTCAGTGTGGGCTTGCAGTTTATTTTTGTTTTTCTTAATCTGAAAACTAACGCTTCACTAAATAAACCTGGAAATATTGGTAATTTTAAATCTCTTTACCCCAGCCTACATTTTCTACCTGTCTTCTGCAGTTTTGAGGGAGTCTATGACTTACGATGAGTAGATCTATTGAGTTATAAGACCCAAGGTACTCAGAGTTTAACTTGGAAGCTTCCTGTGCTTATCTCCTTTAATGAGTCTTTAAAACTTCATCTCTAAAACTTTGCAATGTTGAATCTTTACCTTTTTAGGCTAATAATTACCTAATAAACTTTGAAGGTGTCTCATGTAGTACATTATCTTTTTCTCATAAAGGAATTTGGATAAATGTTATTTCTAACCTTTTCTACTTTTTTATTTACATCAGATTACCACCTGCCGATATAAACATCCTTCATGTTTTCAGTTTAAGCTGAGGACTGAGTCTGAAGAAATGCTGTACCTGCACTAAAACTAACTTACTTCTGATAAGAAAATTGACAAATCTCACTTTAGAGCAAACAATTTTAACATACAGAAAATCCCATATACATATACATGAGATTTTTAATTCTGCAACACAGAAACAATTATGTACTATGCTTTGAAACATCATACAAATTCTGTTCGTACAAATATGTCTGTTTTCATATATATAAGCTTATTTTTATTCCTTAAAAATTCAATACATGCACACAACATACCTTGATCATCTCTCCCTCTCTCCAGCCGTCCCCAGGATTCCCCGTCACATTTCCCTAACAACATCATGTATATTGGTGAAATTATTAAGGCCACTCCACGTAGTTAAAAGGAGATTTATTTAATGGTGTAACTTACAAATGAAGGGAGAGGTAGGTTGAGGGTTCTGGGAAAGACGCAGCGTAGTCTGGCGATGTTCTCTGGAGAACTCTCCTCCATCCACCTCTAGTGTCTGGGCTCCCAGCAGCAAGAGAGTGTGGCACATCCTGATCTCAGGTCTTCAGGGCCCACCCTTCGCCCAGCCTTGTAGGTGTGATAGTTACCAAAGCCTCAATGGGGGTTGGAACTTCCAGACCAAAGCTGGAATGGCTACCCACTACACATGTATTTCTTTTTTACATTCTATTTATTTGCTCTCTGAGTCAAACAGCATTGACCATATGTACATAGTGTGGGGTCAACCACGGGGGCATTGGGAATTGACCAGTAGCCATATTCTTAATTTTTAACTGGCATGGTCTTGTGCAGGCCTTGTATGGGTAATCACAGCTGCCATGAGTTCATGTGCGCCGCTGCCACGTCGAGTTGAGGACGACATTTCACACCACTGCTCTCCATCCTCATGTTCTTCCACTCTTTCTGCCTCTTCTTCTATGGTGTTCCCTGAGCCTTGGCTCGGGGGCTGGGTGATTGACAAACACGAGGAGTGGAGGGTGCCCAGAGAGTGTGTGTGAAGAGTGGATGAAGTCCTCAATGGATGCATATTGTTGAAACGGGCATGGCCTTGTCAAGGACCCATTTGCCTCACCCATAAGAATTTAGCACCACCCTCCCCCCCTCGCCCAAGCAGGTAGATGAGTCTCGGAAGATGGCAAACCCTACCTTTGGTTTGAGTGTGAATATTGACAGTGAGAGCAAGTCTGAGTGTTTACAAACAACTGACCACCATATGCAAAAACTAGCAACTGCAGCTTCTTCCTCCTGGATATTTACAGCCTGAGACGGCTCACCTAAGGAGACCTCCTACTGAGACTAGCTAAGTCTTCTCCCTGTGCTAGACATAATAAATATGCTGAGGTTCCAGGTCATTGTATAGTAGGTGAGGCTCCATCAGAGCACAAACCGCCTGACCCTGTTTTTCTGTATGTGTGCCTGTGTGTCTGTCCTTTCTTCATTTTTTTTTTCACCATCTCTGGTCATGTTTCCAGGCCCCAAACCACTCAGGAAACTGGAAATCAAGGTGTCCAATCTAGAGCTGAGCACACACAGTCACATAGCCTCAGCACATTGAGTAGTAACACATCTCTGAATTAACTGCTGCTCACTGCAGTAAGAGGCTCCCCTGAGCAAAGTTGGGAGCAGCACAGATCTAGTTACACAAAAATAAATATTTAGAAGGCAATTTAATAACATGAGCACTTAGAAAACCATCCTCTGTAGGTTATCCCCTAGGACTTATGACTCCCCTAGTCATGGGTTTTTAACATATGTGCAGTACCAACTATGAATTTCTTCCTGTGAACTAGGCCACAAATCCAATCAAATGAGTAATTGGTTACTTCCGTAAACAGACTTGTCACTATTGTACGAGTGGACACATCTTGTTGCCATGTTGGTTCGTAGCATGCAAAGTTCGGTGTTGGGTAAGACCACTGATGACTTTTACCCCTCAGTAACCTCCATAGCATCTTCCAGAACTATGAAACTGGACAGTAAGGAGAATTTCAATGTTCATTAAAAAACTGACTTCTCTGAATCCTGCAACCAAAGTGTGTATTATCTTCAGAAATAAATGGGCAACCAAGAGTGGTAGAAATAGCCTGTGTTGTTTTGGTGGCTTCTCTGACCAATAGCTGACAAGGAGGTCATCCATGCCTGGAAGTGAGATTCTCATTAAATAAATCATGTCTTCTCAGAGTAGCATTGTTCACTAATGTGAGGTATTTCTCTTCAAAATCCTTCTAAAAACAGTTTTAATTAGTGTGGTAGAAGTAATTGGTCCCAATAAGCTTATGTGGGAGTAGCACTATTAGTAGGAGTAGGTATTGATAGGAATTCCAACCATGCCCCCATGGTCGTGCATTCCCTGGCAGGACACTTAGTCATTTCTGCCTAGTCATTTCCAGGTCATATGTCCTACATCACCCATGTGCTGTGTGGTCTTGTAGTCACACGGTGTGACCACATGATCTATGCGCATGTGTGGAGTAGCCATGTGGGCCTGTGTGCACAGGTGCCGGCTGGCCCTTTAAAAAGCAGGCCCCATGTTCCCCGCTCCCTCTCTCACACATGTCCTTCCACAGGCCTGATCACATCTATCCCTTTCTCCTTGTCTGAATAAAACTCTTGTTAGTGGATTCTGTCCTGTTTCATGACTTTTCCTCACAGGGTAAGAGCGCTGCTAAAAACCACCAGGTATGGCCTTGCTGGAGAAAGTGTGTCACTGTGGAGATGGGCTTTGAGGTCTCCTTTGCTCAAGCTTTGCTCAGTGTGACACTCAGGCCACTTCTTGTTGCCTGCTGTTAAGATGTAGGACTCTCAGCTCCTTCTTCAACACCATGTCTGCCTGCATACCACCTTGTCTCTCCATGATAATAATGATCGAACCTCTGAACTGTAAGCCACCCAATTAAATGTTTTCCTGTATAAGAGTTGCTGTGGTCATGGCATCCCTTTGCAGCATGGAAACCCTAAGATAATTAGTTTACACACTGCTAGGTTTTGTAAACCTTCTTCATACAATCTTAACTTTGGTCCTAGCCCTGTCCCTCCTTCCCGCATCTCCTGGTCCCTCATCCCCTTAAACTTTTAGCCTCAGTGTGTCTCTTCTCTTTCAGAGTTTACTTAATATCTTCCCATGTACATAAACACATGTCTGTAACAGCATGTCAATAACTACATAACTATTATCATATAACTCTTTTTAGGTGGTTTTAAGGCAATCCATCATTTCTGGACCTTCAGATTCCAGTTTTCCTCTTGTACAAAGACTAAACAAATAAATTATATGTATAAATCTTAGTTTATACTTACAGTTAGGGAAAATTTATAAAACTAAAAATTTTAGATAAAACTATATTGTGAATGATAGTACTAGCTTTTCCATATGATCCCAGATAGGATCAAAAAACTATTTTTTAATGTTTGCAAGAGCCTGGTTATTTAAATTTATTTTCTATGATCAGAATTAAAATAAGAAGTTTTAATATATTGATTATCAGTTATTTGCATTTTTGTTTCAATAAATTATATAGCTATGTGTTATATTTTATCATTTTATTATTGAAGTTGTACATTCTTTTTCAATTAGTTGAAACTTTATCTAGATTAATATTCAAGCTGCTGGAGGATAAAAGGTACCAGTGGTCTTACCTAACTGTAAATTCTATGAACTATAATACAAACCTGGCAGGCAAGATGTACTCAATTGTTTAATAATGATACAGTTGTTATGGGGGAACCAATTACTTTCTGATTGTACACCAGGCCTTCATCACAAGAGGGAATCTATTTCTGCTACTGTAAATTCTGGTTAAAAATTTCCATGCCTGTGAGGCAATAGGTCCAAGGAAGGAATATACTAATGTTGTTGAATTAATTTTCACATATGACAACCATAAATAAGACATTTCTACCACTCCCTCTAAGAACACTGCAGAAGGGATGGAAAGAATGTAAGATCCAAAATATAGGAAGAGGGGCTTAGAAATGCATTCTATTAGGCATGATACAGCCATTCAAACATGAACGCAATATAACTATGCTTGCCTAATTGGGCTTATACAATAATGGGCCAACGAACAGTCAACCATACAATGGAAGAAGGTCTCAAGGGGCCCTGAATTCCCCTGTCCAGAACTACTGACCACTTTTGGATTCTGAGAATGAGGAGTCATTGCTCTCTATTGTATACACCTTAGTGAGCCCATAAGGATATATTGGAGAGTTCCAAACTGTGATTATTCAGAAAGCTCTGCTCAAACTCATTGGATTTCAAAATAAAATACAAACACATGAATACAAAAAGGAATATTATAGAGAATGAGGGGATTGGTATGGCTGGGTGGGAGACAAGGAGGGTTAGGGTGACTGTAATTAGAATGCATTGCACATATGTAAAAAAATACCAAAGAAGAAAGTTAATAAAAATTTAATCTCATAATTACATATAAATAGCTTCCTAATTTTATTTCTTTATAATTTTAACATAGTGTTATCAATAAATGAGTGTTTACAATTTCCTAGGTGATATTTTAGTCCATTTTGTTTCTTTTTTAACTAGTATATGAGTTCTCCTTCTACTTTGTATAGTTCTGAGTGAACTGGGAATAAAGAGCTAGCCATGCAGTAATAGTTGAGATATCAGCACACCATTTCCAATAATGGACAACCAGCTAGTCAGAGGATGAGTAAAGAAACAGAAGACATATCTAAACTACAAACCTAAAAGACCCAGCACATATTCAGAACATTTCCAGACCAATAGCTATGAGTAAATAAAATCTCCTATGTGTGCATGGGTGCTTAAATAAGTCTTGAAAAATATTAAATATATAGAAAATATCTTTCTAGGCACAGTAGAATTAAAACAGAAATCAATAGAAAATGGACCATGAAAAATTTTATAAAATAATCCTCTCTATCTTTTTTTGAGGGTAGTTGGGGTTATTTTAGCACTCACTTAAGTGCCCAGAGTAATATATATACTTTAAGACATTTCACTTACTTAATCTTTCTTTTGCCATGTAAGGCAATGATTACAGGTCCCAGCCATCCATACCTGGCATTTTTACATTGATGTTTTTTTCAGCTAGCCATGTCAAATATGATTTGTTTGTGTATTGTTGATGGCTACTTCTTACTACAGTGTCAGAATCAAGTATTTCTAACAGACCCACAATGCCTAAAAGTAGATACATTACATATTTATAGACCCCAATTTGCAGTATCTTGCTCTAATGAACTAAGCATTTTCCAGCATGACTAAGGACCCAAATGGAGTTGATTAAGTCAAGTTAACTCAGAACAAAGGGAAGTTAAGTCAACTTTCTTCATGTCTGGCTACTCATGAGTAGAGCAGTCTTATTTTTTTTAAACAGCAGGAGGGATTTTTTTCTATTTCTTCACCTGATCTAAATCTTCATTCTGACACACTGAAAGAAGTAAAAGTCTAGAACTATATGAGGATCAACCATGTACAAAATCCAAGCTAGACCGATGGTATGACAGACAGTTTCCATTGGTGTTTGTCAAATAATGAAGTCAATAGTTAAAGATGCTCACGTTTACACAAAAGCCTTTTTCATTGTTTTCTCTTTCTCTCCTGCCACTTTGAATCCACATTATGTCAGTTTTGTTATTGTACAAATGGAAATTTAAATTTCAGCCTTGCATGCTGTTTATGCTCCAAATAGCATCATAACTGCTATAGAAGCACACAAAACCTCTGGAAGACTATAGTTTTCATAGTATTACAACAGTGCTGTTAGTAAACACATAATTATATTGAACCAACTTTCCGATACTGGCAAACAAAAACACAGAGCCTTTCCATGAAAGAGTGATTCATGTGGCTGATGTCTAAGATGTGCAAAGAAGACTGAATGGGAGAGCTGCAGTCGAGAAAGGAAGCCAGCCTTTATGCGAAGGATTCCATTTGCATATTAGCCACTTTGAGTTTCGCTTTTTGTACTTATTTTTCAGTCAGTGACATCTTAGGGGTGGTAATAGTAAATGCAGTTTTTCATTGTTTAAGGACATTTTAGTCATTGACAAGCTATACATATAACAGAGAGTGCATTGCATAGTTGTGTAGTAAGTGATACTATCCAGGCATGTATAAGTATACTCTTTCATGTTCCTACAATGATGAAATCAACTAATGACATAATACATTAATAATATATCACTTTACTTATGTAAAGATTCCCTTGGGCCAGGAACCAACGTGAGTACTTCATGCCTGTTGAGGCATTCAGTCCTTTCCACTATAGCTGTTAACCCTCCACTGGGAGAAAGTGCAGAAAGGAGGCGACTAAGTAATTCACCAAGATCATCACTAAACGTCATAGTAAGAATTTGAAGCCACAAAGATAAACACCATCATCTTAACCATCACACTAATGTTTCTCATATGCATCTGTATGGCACGGTTCCTGATCACTAGGATAGGCAGACCACATTAAAGAGAGCAGTGAGATAGCCCACCTTCTGGTACAGAACACTTAAAAGTTTCTTCTTCCCTTCCTTCCTCCATCATTTTTCTTCTTTCCTTTCCCACACCTCTATGTTTCATATTAGAGACTGAGGCTGGTATCTAGCACCAAGCTATACTCATAGTTTTTTTTTAATTTTTTTAAATTTTCAAACAGATGGCTTTTCTTCTAAAATTTGATGAAAGTCTCTAGTAAAGTGTTATAGGCAATTATAATATATAATACACTTACAATTCATTTAAGACTCAGCCTAAATGAGCTTTTGCTCAGCAGCTGCCCATTAGAATCTCCTAGGGAACTATTAAAAATACCAATGTCTGGCTTCACTCCAGGCCAATTAAGTCAGAATCCCTGAGGAAGGGCTCTGCAGTGTAGGTACTCCTGAAAACCCTCCTGGTGGCACTAAGACAGCCAGAGCTCAGCAGTCACCACAGGCTCTAACCCCCATCACAGCTGTAGCATTGAGGCTGCAGGTGACTCCCTTAGATGGAATTAGGAGTTAGAAGTGAGGACGCTATTGATTACTTGATGGTATTAACACTAAGAAACTTGGCACACTTATATGAATGTTTATTTGTTTTGGATTTAATAGAGTCTCTGTGATTTTCTTTTTGATACTTTTAACATTTTCCAGAGCAGCATCCTGAGACTTTGAACAGAACTCCAACATCAGTAAACTAACTTCACAGAACTCGATGGAAGATTTTTCCTTCTGTTGTAGATTCTAAAGCATACAGTACATGCTAGCCCGTGAGTACAGGGAGTGTGTATGACTATTGCAGTGGAAGATGGTTTGTCCCACTCAACCTAACTCATGATCTCTTACATTGTGTTGTAAAAAAGAAAGGCCTTTTAATCATAAGAAAGATGTTACCAACATTCTGATAATAGGTGTGATGCTGAACAGAGCAGCCGACTATTTACTTCAAGCTATCCTAAGATCCAACAGGACATAAACTCGAACATTTTTTCCTGTGATGGAACAATTGTGAAGTAGTTCACTCATGGACAACATATGTGAAAAACATTAGTGCTCATTAGCGCAGCACAGCAGGGTTGTCAGATGTAGTAGAGGCTAAGATTTTCCTCTAGTTCATCCCCCGTACACACACACACACAGGAGAAGGGGGAAAAGAAGAGAGAGAGAGAGAGAGAGAGAGAGAGAGAGAGAGAGAGAGAGAGAGACAGAGAGAGACACACAGAGAGAGACACAGAGAGAGACAGAGAGAGAGAGAGACAGAGAGAGACAGAGACAGAGACAGAGACAGAGAGAGAGACAGAGACAGGCAGAAAGACAGAGAATGAATAGGATGACTCTTTCAGTTTTAGAAAAAGAAAACAAAACAAAAACACCCATAACTACCTTTTTCTCCATATTCAGTGCCATTGTGTTTGTTGATTCTAAGAGAAAGAAACAGCAGGGTGTATGCTGATAAACACTGCTATTTTCTTTCTCTACTTTTAATCCTGAATTGTAGACTCTTAAGCTGGTTGGCTTGCTGAATATCTCTACAAATTCCAGAGGTGTTCCTTACCTTTGTCCTTGGAGATGCCCTAAATTGGGCACTTTTACTTGACAACAATTGGAAATGAAGAAAAAGACTTGTCAATATGATTTAATGGGTCTTTCTACTTCTTACATCCTTTATTGGATGGAAATAGGAAGCACACATTCAGGAAGGGACCTTTCCCTTCAGTGGGTGAATGGAAGATACTCATATATTTGTTTTTACATGCAACCCTTGATGTGTAAATTTACATCATTGTGAACTAGTAGAACATTCAAAAGAGAGTGGAAATGCTGGTAACAAGGCCAGGAAGTAAACATGGCCATATCATCTCTTGGAGATGGGGACTGTTGGCCAGTCCTTTGAATGAGATGCTGAGCTTTGACAACAGGTTTTTCTTCCAGTCTTTGCCATCTCTTAACCCTCTTTCACATGGCACGATTTTGATGGTAATAATAAGCATCACTTCCAAATTGCTAAGGTCATTATTATACATGGATTAGAAATAATTTCACACCAGGATGGACAATTCAGAGTCATGTCTTTAAATTTTTTATGAAAACAGACATTACGTGGCATTTGTTATTGCCCTTAAAACACTACTCTATGATGAGAACATGATTCTAGTGAATCTGAATGATGTCAATAGAAGAGAGAGAAGTATGTGACTAAGATGAAGTCCCACTGTGTCACACAGAGTTTGTCCATCTAGAAATGCTGACCATATCCTCAGCACTATGGTCAGCTCATTTTCTTTCCACAGTATGCATTCTCAACTTTTGTTCTCCTTTAAACAAACTTAAATTGGCTTTTTATTCCTCTCTTTACTCATGAAAATCATCTTCAGTTTACATATAATGATATTTACATATGTATTTGTGATATACAGTGATACGTATATGTGTGTGTGATATATATTTATTTATATAATGTGTAATAATTTTGAACAAAAATCAAGTGATCTAGTAATAATGGGAAAATAACCTTGACACACATTTATTTTTATTTATTATTATAAATAAACAATTTAGAACTCATTATGTAGATCACATTGGCCCATTAACTACTGATCCTTCTACCTCCACTTTCCAAGTGCTGGGATTACAGGTGCCTGCTGTCATGCCTGGCTCCGATTAGAAATTTCTCAAATGTATGGTTAGAAAGTAGATGACAAAGTGTTCAACAGCACTAATAGGAAAGGAAATACAAAATTTACAATGAAATATCTCACTTATAGTGCGTAACATCAAAATCATCACAGAAAAGTGATGACTGCTAGTGAGAACATGGAAGAGAGGAAAACTTTACACCTAGGTGAAAATGAAAACCAGAATATTTCCAAAGTCAAATAATATGAATGTACCCCCAAACTTACAAATAGAATTGTTATATGTTCTAAGTTGAGGAGATGAGGTTATGATCAAAATCTAGTAAACCGGTATCCAATCCCAGCAGAACGTGTGTTGAGAAAACATGCAAATAATTGTTCATGTCCTCAAGAGTGGATAGATCCTCAACTTAGGATAGCAGTCCCTGAACTAAAGAGCAGTTGAAGATGAATTAGCTTTCTGATTCATTCGTCTATATTGTAGGATCACAAAGTCATGTCATCACATGTCAATCTGGAGCCAAGAGTGAACTGATGAATACAAACTGCATTTAAAATTCACCAAATTTGAGAGAAAGAGACGATGGAAGTTCTTTTCTTTCCCTGGACAAGCCTATTTAATAAATAAATAGAAACCAACTGTATATTCTAGTATGGCTTCAGAAAAATATCAGGTTTTACACTACCTCTGAGGAGGGGGATAAGAATTGTTTCATCTCTGTAAGCTAATGCCTTCTCTCTCTCTCTCTCTCTCTCTCTCTCTCTCTCTCTCTCTCTCTCT
>CABHPP010144931.1:0-42094 GCA_902168425.1 Peromyscus attwateri
TCCTCTATGGTCATCAAGGATATGGTCTATTGTATTAGTTTTGTTGTTTTTATGTCTTTACCTGGTTTGTGTATTAGAATGACACTGACTTTGCAGAATAAGTTTGGGAGTGATATTTCTGTTTAATTTTTAAATAATTTTAAAAGTATTTGGCTGTATTTCTGTGAAAGTCTGGTAGAATTTGGATGTGAATACATATGGCAATAAACACTTTAGTTGGAAGGATTTTTATTACTGTTTCAATCTCATTTATTGTGGATCTGTTTAGGTTGTTGGCATTTTCTTGTTTTAACTTTGGTAGTTTGGATGAATCAAGACATTTATCCTTTTCTTCTCAATTTCCCAACTTAATGGAGTACAGTTTTTAAAGTATTCTCTGACAATATTCTGAATTTCTTTGGTGTCTGTTGAAATATTCCCCTGTCCACTTATAATTCTGTTCATTTTGGTCATCTCTTTCTTTATTTCCTTGAGTTTGTCCAAGATTCTATCAATCTAGTTATCTTCTTACAGGACCAGTTCACAGATTTATTGATTTTTTTCATTGCATTGTTTGTTTGTGCTTGACTAATTTCTGCTTTTATTTTTACTATTTCTTGCTTTTTATCTGGTTTGGGTTTGATTTCTTCTTATTTTTCAAAAATTTTTTAGTTTCATCATTAAATCATTTATTTGTGCTCTTTATAACTTAAAAACAAAAAACATGTGATTTTCTCAATAGAGGCAGACAAAACCAAATCTAAGATATTTTCATGATAAAAGTCCTAGAGAGAGTATGATTGGAGGGAATATACCTCAACATAATTAACACTAATATTGTCTTTCTCCTTATTCTTGATTAAATTTTAACATCTGAAAAATGATTTCAGTTTTAACCTCATTTTCTTCATAGCCTTCCAGATAACCCCTTATGTCTCTCACATGGATGTCAGGAGTCATATTGACCACATTCATCCACATACTTAATGGTATTTCTCCTTTCTTTTCTGTATTATTTTTTCAAGACAGGGTTTCTCTGTGTAACAGCCCTGTCTGTCCTGGAATTCACTTTGTAGACCAGGCTGACCTCACACTCACAAAGATCTACCTGCCTCTGTGTCCCAAGTGCTGGGGTTAAAAGTGTACACCACCACCACTGGGCTTCCTTTTTTATACTACATAATGCCAGTACCTACCTGTTCCTTAAGAAACTGAAAAACATTTGGAAACTCCTCAGTCACCACTGATGACTCCCAATAGAACCAAATCATATTGTCTTTACTTCATTTATACCTCTGCAACCACATCCTCCATGTCTCTCCATTTTCCTAAACTAGATTTTCCAAATCCTGGTAATGAATAACATTTCCACCACAGGCTACTGTAGGGAGCTGCGTGTAGCCACGCCTTACAGGTGGCGCTGGTTACCGCCTTCCGCCATCCCGACGGCGAGCGCTCCTCGTGTTAAACAGCTCCAGGTGAGGCTGTAGCAGAATGTGTGGCTTGCTTATGCATGCTTGAGCCTATTGGGCAATGCCCACGTGGCGACCTGGGGTTGGCTGCCCAGAGCCTATATAAGGCCAGGAGAGGCTTTGCCCGGGGATCCTCCAGAAGGGGGGGATTCCTTCAGAAGGAGGGGATCTTTTAGTAGTCAGAATACAGTTTAAAGGCCTGATTAAATTGCAAGGAGAAGAGCTCGGTGTCGTGTCTTCCTTGCTGGACAAGGGGGGCGCTACAGGCTACCTTTGTCTTTGCACAATTTGTCTTCCATGCAACACCTCATGCCTTATGCAGCATTACATCACCACTGTGGGCTGAAAGGAGTACTGTTTAGACCCTACCCTGTTTTGCTGTCTCCACTGCATTGAAATATCAAGCTCCAGAGTGACTTGTGAATTGCTCACAGGTCTGTCACCTTCTATCGCTATTTAGTTTGTAAATATGTAAAAAATTGTAAAACATGTACTGCCGAATATAAATTTTTTAGATAATATAACTCAAAGCAATTGCTAAATGAATTAAATAAGAAATAAAATAATAGGGCAAATATTATTACTGATAATTAGAATGTTTCCCCTGCTCTGCATTGCATTTGTTTTTGTAGGAGTTACACACCTGTTGTTTTGGGAAAGAAAAATATTATGGAAATGTACAGTAAACAGTGTTATTTGAACTTGTCTATTTAAAATTAAATTTCAGCTCAGGAGCCAGATGTTTTATCCATTCAGTGCCAGGCATCTGGATGTTTACATATCCAACAATGATTGGTTAATTTTGTTTTTTTTTAATTTGGTTGTTTAGCATCATGCATAAACAGCTTAAATCCCTAATATAGTATAATAAATCTTATATTGTTTAAACATGCAAGAAAGGAGAATTTCCTTTTTTGTAGTAAAATCTCGATGAATCCCACTCATCCATTTATAACATGACTTCTCCAATGTTGTCAATCAAGACATTACAAATTATCTCTACAAACTAGGCATTCATAGTGACATTTTATAAATGCTAATATTAGACATGTTGTCCCAGAGTATAAAGAGCAACACAGAGAATTTTGATCTGAGAGCTGATCTTACTTAGCTTTCTATTCTAGGTATTAACATTTCATCATTTTGCATTTTTACTTAGGTTTGCTTTTTATCCCCACCCAGATCATAAAAATAAAATTTTTACTGATGATCACACACTGAATAGTATCTCTTGGTATTAGTTCCTATTCATCTTCCAGATCTTCCTTTATATTTTTAAATGTTGATGCATTCCTGCCTTAAATAACATCTACACAAAAATGTAATCTTATTGTTGGCATTGTAGGCATTGATGAGGCTTCTTATCTGTGAGGACATCATGATAGGTATGAATAGCTGACAACATGACCTCTTCCATTAAACATGATAGGAAAGTTGATTTAAACCTGATTCTTTTGAATACTACTGGTCTAAGATAGTTACACCATTATCACCATGGTCAACATTATAATGGCAAAGATTTATTGAGCGTTTACTTCATGCAGAACCCCATGCTTTGCAGACTTTATCTCCCTTCATTTTTATAACAGTTATATAAAGAGCTGCTGTTCTCCAATAAATACCACAGTCTCACACTCAGATATCAACAAAATGATTCCCTTAGGGTATCTGTTGGATACTAATTCCAAAGGTTACTAAACAGTGTGAGGAAAGGGTACTAAGATACTGCACATGTGAGGGCCTGTGTATCCAGGACTATGGGAGCTAGAGTGGCTGTGATAAATATGCTTATAAAATCTGTGATTATCCAAGATAGAGTTGATTTATATCTACTTTTAGTGTGTTAAAGTAGGCATTGTAATATTACAAAAGATGCAGCATATTGCATAGAATTGCACAAAGGTTTCTGATCATGAGAGCCCAGTGTGGCACTAGTGAGCATCCCATAGTAAATCCAATACCCCTTTTCAAAATCAGGATAATTAACAACTACAAAAGTCAATTTTGCCACCAGTTTTCCTGACATTCAATGTGACTTAGGACCTCTGAAAAGCTCTGAAAGCTCCAGAGAAACACAAATGATTGATGTCTTGTAATGAACATGAGCTTATGGTGTCATGTATATTATGAGATCATACAATCCTTAGAGGGAATTAAATAAGAACTGTCTCACATGACCTATGACTATTTTAAATCATTTGAACCATTTTCTTTTAGGTCTTCTCTAACACACTCTAATTTGCCTTATGAAAATTACTGAAGATTTGAGAACATCTGGTCCTGTGGTAGAGTATTTTTACTTGCAGGTATTTTCACTTGCAGAAAAGATGAATGGAAGTGTTTTAATGAGAAGTCTAAATTTGGAGCTGGCATTATTTTGCCTGTTGTATTAACAGAGCCTTTTCTGTTCTTTGCTTGCCATTTTCATGTGCAGATTCCAAGTTCTTTTGGGACTACCTGCTGGAATTATTCCATGATCCAAGCTCCATGTTGTTCTCTGGTAACACATGACATATGTCTAACACCAAAGTTTCTAATAATACCACAAACTACATGAAATTAAGCTTTCTAGAATATCTATTAGGTATTTAAATGAATGATATTGTTCCTATTACATTTACTATTCATTCATCCTGTTTTAGAGTCTACTCAGAAAGCAAGTTATGAATATACAAGCTACTGAAAATGAAGACCCTGCAGCCAGAAAAAAATAGGATGTATTTTCTGCCCATGACTAACTCTTGTGATCATGGGACCACTTCACTTTTCATGCTTACTTCCTGTCCAATAGCTTCTGTGATCCTAGCATATATAATTATGGTAAAAATGAAGGAAGATAAAGCCTGCATAGCCTGGGGTTCTGCACAAAGCAAACACTCAATAAATCTTTGACATTATAGTGTTGACCATAGTGATGATGATGTTAGTGTCATAGACCAGTAGTATTCAAAAGGCACAGGTTTAAAACAGGGACAGAAAAACATTAGTGTAGATTGACAATTACCTACTACCCTGTGGTTTACTAGAAGAGTGGTGGCTCTGCTAGACAAGCAGAGATTGCATTTTTGGGAAATATTGGACCAAAGACCTCAGTCCCATCGTATCTACTACAGTGACTTTGGTGCTTCCTTTGCCACACAATGATTTACAGCAGCAGCATCGCTCATTATTCCTGCTCTTCTCTCAAGTCTGGAGGGAAGGAGACTTGCAACTGTGGAAGGGTACATCAGGCAGGGCAGCCCTAATGTCCGGTCTTTGAAAAAGAAGGTTCTCAGGGCAGGTTTCCCTTACTTGTTAGCAAGAAATTCATCTTAATTGTAATCAGAGAGGCTGTGGTCACTTGCTAAAGAGCTCCTTTGAGCTTGACCTATAACTGGAATACAAGAAAAGAATGAGTGAAGAATGCTTTCCAGTTAGAACAAACCATTTGCAAAAACTGCGACAGAAGCAAACCCAAACCAGAAATGTGTTAAAATAGTAACTTTCTTGTTAATTATTCAAAAGGTCAAAATTAAATTATTTATACACATACACTAATAAGATGCTTTAGTTGTGTGTGTGGTGTGAGTCTCTGAGTTTCTGGACTATAATATTTAGACAATTGTTTTACGTTTCATTTTTAGCTTCAAATATTATGTATCAGTTAAAGATAATGGCACTAGCTGGTCCTCATAATAGTGCTGGTGGGGCTGAAGCTTGGAGACCACAAGGCTGAGGTCAATGGGTATCAATATCAAGGCTCTGTCTTTAAAATAACAGGTGAACACTTTTTAATGATAACTTCTAATTTTTAAAACTTTTATTCTTGTCTCATACATTACATCATGACCACAGTTTCTATTCCCTCCACTCCTCCGAGTCCCTCCACCCTCATCTTCCCTCTCCTCCAGATCCACTCTTCCTCAATTTTCCTTAAAAAAACAAAAAAGAGCAGCTCTCTCAGGGATATGCGCTGAACACATTTTTTCCCCTGAAAACTGAAAGCCCCAAGTCTTTTACATTTGGGGGAAGAATAGAATAACATGATTATCTCTAGCTTTTCTTTCTTTTGACAAACCACCTTTCTTGACAATTCCCTTTAAATTTTGATGAACTCATTTAGGAACCACTGATTTTTCCAGCCCTTCTAAGTATGCAGAAGTGAAATGCACATGCTGGAGAAATGTCTGACTCAGGCAGAGGCTGACCGGTGAGGGCACATTTTGGTTTTAGCTGCCCATGCAGTTTACTCTGTGATTCTCAAGTTGGAGCTGGAATGTGAAAATAACAAGAAAATCCCAGTCTTGCTTTTAGCAGTTATGTGACAAAAGCAGCAGAAGCCCACAGAGCCCACAGTCTTCTCAGTCAGAGGCAGCAATGTGACTTCCTCTTCCATCTCTTCAAAGCTGTGCCTCTTCCAGGAGAGTTTTGGCCTCCTTCACAGGGAAAAGACCTCCACATCTGTGAGCAACATCTTAGAAACACAGCATCCCAGAAATTTCACAGTGGTTTCTTAATAGCTGGCACTTGAGATTGTGAGTTATGACTATTTTTAATATTTCATCTTGGGATCTGCTTTGAGCAACATTACTACTTTTTAGGGGATTGGATGCCTTATAAGTGGTAACATTAATTGAGCCAGTCTTCAGAGCCCAGTCATTACACTGATGATTCCAGAGGGACGAGCTATCACCACTGAACAAATATAGGGCAGAGGAAGCTTATCAAACTGTTTTTTATGTGACAGAAATTATTTGGGATCAAAGCCAGATTCTAGAATGAAGTCGAATTATACAGCTGCTCCCCTGAACTGGGTAAAGCAGCCTGACAATGAGAGCTCCCGGGTCTTTGTACTAACATTAGCTCAAATTGGGCCTATGCTTGACTCTAAAAGCCTGTTACAGCCATATGAAATAATTTTACTAATAATGATAGGGTGTTTTTTTCTAAATTAAACAGCTGTCACACTCTGCCCACAGCACACATACATATATGAAAGCCATTCTTTTTAGAGAATGGTTACCTTCTTCAACAGAAAATCACTGTGCTATAAAACAATGTTTTCTTGTATACTTACAAAAATTATATTTTCCACATACACTTGGTAACTTCAAGTCTTTCTTCAATGTTCAGTACTGAGATATCAAATGAAAGTGATTTGTCAGTAAACAGCCTTTGTTTCTATGTTTATTAGAATTCAGGCATCTAGTGAGGCTGATTGTGATGACCACTCAATCACCCCAGATTCTTCCTATGACTCAAATCAAAACACACACACACACACACACACACACACACACACACACACACACACATATCAAGACTGAATTACAAATTTTCTCAAATCCTATTTTAATTAATATTTCCTCAAATTCCTCATTTATACTTTATCTTTATGTTTGATGAATGTTTTTTCTAAGGATTCCATGACTTCAGAAACACACAAAGCTTAGAAACACAGAAACACTCATGCAAGAATTGTCCATCCACTACTTGGCTGCATTTTAAGGATGAGTAAACATTCTTTAATAATAGTGCTTTGACCCAAACAGACCACAACATGAGATTAGAGAAATTCCTGCAACCAGACACCTAGAAATTCTAGAAAAAAAAACTAAGAGGATGCTGATTATCATAGGCATTTCTATTTCATAGCAAATCTTTAAAAACCAAAAATTTCTAAGTTAAGAAAATATCTTAATTACAGACACAAGAATGCCTTTCAATCCTTTGTTCTAAAATTCAAGCTGCCTTTTTTCCTGAATAGACTTAGAGAGGTACTGTGCTGCCTATCCAGGGGCCAAACTCTTTACATTTGTGTGAACTGGTACTAAGAACACAGCTATAGGAATAAATGCATTGGCTCTCTCCATGTTCCTCGGTGGCTCACAGAAAAACAAATGCCAAAGAAGGCACATAGTCTGCACTCTTAAGATGCAGGCATTTAGGAAATCTGAAGTGGAAACATCCTCAAAGTCCAGTGCTCTGAAATCCTTTCCTGTAGAACTAACTTAGCAGACCTATTTCACAGAATTAAGTATTTTTCATACTTCTGCTTGAGTTGACACATTATATCTTCAAAAATGCTTTTCTAACAATGTGAGTAACTATTGAAGTGGATGTAGATCTTGATTAAGATGACAATCCTCAAAGGATTAAGAAAACTGATGGATAACCTAGAAATTTGAGAGGTATTTCTTAAGGAGAGAGACAAGTCAGTTAGCATCAGCCCATCTCTAATAAAGTGTTGATCAAATGTATTAAAAGGTCTTTTTATCTACTCACACTTATATTTTAATGTCATTTTGTGTGAGAGAGGCAATCAGAGACATAGATCAGCACAATAATTCAAGTTATGAGAAAGTTCTTTGGAGAGCTTCATAGATGTTTTGTATCTATTTTATAATGATTTAATCTATTTTTCAAAATTCATCTGGACACAAACCTAACATCACCATATTTTTCAGTGATACAGGGAGTTTTACATCTTCTTTAAAGGAAACCATGTTTCCACACATATGATTAGTTATTTAGCTTGCACAATGTCAACAACTACTGCTCACTTTCTCAGCCTTGTAGAACTTAAGAATGTAGACACAGGGAGTCCTCACTCTTTGACACCTTGGATGGCATTAACAGTAGAAATGCTAAGATTATTCATAGCGTTAATCTTCTTCTGAAGAGTTATTATAATAATAAAGTCAAAATGATAAAAACTATTTGGATCATCACCCAAAACTCTCTTTAATGTTTGCAGGAAAAAATGCTACATTATAGTGTTGAAAACAGCCAGATATGGACTAAGAGATCAACCTATCTTCAGAGAATAAGGTAGTAAAAGAGAATTAAAATATATATCTCTTCATCATCTGAGCCAGACAGTGATAGATAACCAGTCCAAGATGAACAAAGGATGTGTTAGGCATAAAAAAATGTGATGTCATCTGCCATGTAATTTTTCTCATATTGAAGTATACCATCAATTTCTCTTTGTACTTCAAAACTTTTTTTAACTAAAGCTGGCTCTGAAATTACATAATGATTTTGAAACAAATAGAACTATACTTATGAAACTGTACAGATCTGTTAAACACTGTGGGAGATGCTTGATTTATTTCTTGATGAATTAATCTGCAGAAATAAAGAACTTTGTTTTAGTTGTCTTGATCCCCCAAGTTTTCTTTTGGATAGGGCCTATCACACTTATTAAATGCATCTTGCTTATTGGTCTAAGAAAAGTTTAATTTGTGTGTGTTTACATTCCAAGCTGAAAAAATGAGTTATCCTTATATTAAAGGCAAGAGAGGTGGCTCAGCAGTTAACAGTGCTTAAGTGTTCAGTTCCCAGCACTCACTTATAAGTCCCCAAGTACTAGTGACTCGTAGCCTTGTGGCTCTGATACCAGCTTCTGTCCTCTACAGGGGCCTGCACTCATATACACATATACATGTAAGTTAAAATAAATCTTTGAAAACATATGTTTTTCAAACAGGGGTGTCACACTCCCTTATTTTTGAAAATCTAGTCAAATTCATAAAATTTTAATATGAATTATAATTTCTAACATTTTATCATATTTAATATATGCCAATTAGCAGCCTAGGCATTGATTAATATTATCCACACAACAATCTGATGATACAGGAGCAGAAAATAAAATACCTGTTTAAAATGGAAAGTTAGTTTTAGAAAAATATGATAACTTACAGGTAAATACGTGGGAAAGCTGAAAGTCAAACACACGCAGGATACCTGATGTCAGAAACATAGTAAGTCTTTGTAGCCGCTGTACAAAATAACAGGCTTCCTTATGACATTCCTTAAACGTCACTGTACCCTGGTCATATTTTCCCTCCACTCTTTCTCTGGCCCCACCCTTGATTGTCCTTTTTCTTCCTCCAAATAGTCCTTCTTCTGTTGTCATGTCCTGTCTAGACTTCATATCTGATGTAAAGCAGGTAATACTTTGTCTTCCATTTCTCTATTACCTTCTCTTATTTCCTGCCCCCAATTCACTTTAGGCCTCTTCCTCCCCCATGCACTGTCCGGTTCCTCTGTGTCACATAGACACAGATATGTACATATTTATATAGTATGCATATAAATCTCGCATTATTTGTCTTTCTGAGTCTGGCTTGTTTGGCTTAACATAATGTTCCACGCACTTTCTGGAAATTACAAGACTTTGTCCTGGGCTGTGTAGAATAAAGCATGATTGTTAATAAATACAGCATTTCTGTGAATGATGCTAACAGATGAGTTTTGGGTGTAGGGATGATAAAAAATTGTCTGAAAGTATTGATGTGATAGTTGTAGAATTCTGATTAACCAAAGGTACTAGTTTAAATGGGTGAAGTGTAGAGCAAGTAATTATATCTTGATAATCAACTAAAAACTGTAAGCCCAACAATGGTTCTATTCCTTGGCTATTAGGAATCATGCAGCAATAAATAATGATATTCAAAACTTTTATTTTATACTGCTGAGATTCCTTCAGGTCTGTAGTCAAGGGTGATATGGCTGGATTATGGTTGTAGTTTCAGTTATTTTGAGGAGCAATGTATAAATGATTTGTTTCTCCACATCTCTGTCAGCATTTGTCTCGTTAATTTCTGCCACTCTTACTAGGGTGAGATAGAACCCAAATATAGTTTTAATTTGCCTTTTCTGATGTTTAAGGGTGTTGAATGCTTTTTAAAACATGTATTGGCCATCTGTATTTCTCAGAACTGCCAAATGCATTTGCCTATTTGTTGAATGGATGATTTGCTGGGAGTGCTATTTAACTTTTGGAGTTCTTTACAAGTTCTAGACAATGAATCCTTCCGGGTTTATAGCCAGCAATAATTTTTCTCTCAATCTTTAAGCTGTCTCCATTCTGTATACTCATACTATTAATCATATTAATCATTATACTTCAGTTTTCCCATCATTTCCCCCACTGTGCATGTGGGGATCCTAAAACAGAAAAAGATAGATTAGCATAGTGATAGCACAGAAAATGTCTCATTTCTCTAAACCGGGTCTCAGGCTGACAATGTCAGCAGAGAGCTTGGTAAGCTACAGACTTTCATGCTGCATCTCAGACTTCCTATAGAGTCTACTTAACATACGCATCCAGGATAACTCTGCCCTCAAGAACATTTGTAACAGGTGATAGATGAGCATGCCTGGAAGAAAGTGCCTAGTATCTTATCTTAAAAGAAATAAGTGATTAGTGTAATTATTTAAAAATGCTTTTCTCTTAGATGTTTCAGGTTCAATTATGCATTTAGCAAACAATGAAATTAACAAATGTGTGTACAAATAAAATGAAGAGTCCACAAAATTTAACCAAATGTAAAATTACTATCGTCCTAGACTAATTATGCTGATACCTGCAAATCATTTTTGCCTCTAGGCTATTATCTGCTAACTAAACCACTTTAAAAATGACCTAAAATTTATACTGTTTTTATCCATGACCTCATGCCATCCAGTATAGAAAAGGTTACCATAAATGCAATAGTTGTTAATGAATAATTTTTTGCTAATTCTAGCTAGGTAGTATTTTCCCTTACATATTTTAATACGGTGACTCTTAAACATATAGAAAGTTATATGTCTAGAAAGTTTGCTAGATTTATCAGTTATGTTTTACATTCTGTGGAAAGTCTGTCATGGGAGAACTACCCATGAACATGCTTATCAATGTTGCTGTGTCTAGTGGTGTCTGATTTGATTAGACTGATAAAATTAATTAAAATACATCCACAGGTAGTATAACAAAGTATCTTACATATCACTTTTCTCCCACTGGATCCATGTTTTCTTTCTTATGACATTATCTGATTTATCTGATTTAATATAAATTGATTCTTATAAAGGTTAGAACCTCGTACACCAGACGTGTTTTAATTTGTATTTTTAAGGGTTTTTCTTTGGTTTCTTACTTCCAGATTTGATTCTAATTGAGTAGAAAAAGTGTACTTGGCAACTGGATTCTTGTGCTGTATGTCCACCCTGATAAATGCCCTTCAAAGTGCTTTATTTATGTTATGGGGCATTAAAACCCACTCTTGACTAGGAATCAACTATGAAAAATGCAGTTCTTAGAGCAATCAATGTGCTTTATGTGTCTGGTATAAATAATACACTTACTGTGCTTAGAAATGAGATCACAAAGCTAAGAGCAGACCTTGTAACCTTTCTTTCCTTATCCCCAGTATGGGGCAATTACAGTGCAGTGAAATCTTATGAGAAGATACAATGAATATCAAGTAGCTTATACTGTTTCATCATTTGTTTTATAGTGTATATGTTATATCTCGTGTGTATTCATATATTCTCATATCAACCTATTATTAACAGTTATCTGAATTGGAGTTATGGTGTAGTGGTAGAATGCTTGATTAGTGTGAGTAAAACTCACTGCCATAAATAACGAAATGAGATTAAAAATAGACGTATTTATACAAATTACAAATTAAAATTATTTGCAAGCCTTTGAAATCTTCACAAATCATAACAATTAATTTTCCTTGTACAATAAATATTGTCTGTGATAGTGGTTCTCCAAATATTGACTGTATGTACAATATTGAGGCTTGCTTAGGGTATGTGAGGTAAGACTGCGTATAGATTAATTCAAGCATTTGGTGTGAAAGGTAATTAAAGTTGTGTTTAAAATTGTTTATAATATAATTATTTCACAGATCCATTTTAGTATATTAGACAAGGGGAAAGGACATTTAAAATCAAGGGGACTGTGTTTAAGGAAAGTATTGTGTCAAACATCAGTAGAAATATCAGTCCTTGAATGCAGCCAGGTCAGGAACAGAAAATTGGGACCATGGGTAGCTCCTGGACACACTTGCAGAGAAGGTTTCTGAGATCTTCTCTTCAAAATTCAAGACCCAAAAGTTTTGCTGCCTTCACCTCAAAGTTTGACCACCAAAAAAGGTTCATCTTCAACCAAAACAAAATAAAACAACAACACATAGATTATGTAGAAAAAAAAGGTTCATCTTTCCTTTTAAAAAGTACTTATTTTTCTTTATTTTTTATGTATGAGTGCTCTGTCTGCTTCTATGCCTGCATTATAGAAGAGGGCATCAGATCTCATTATAGATGGTTGTGAGCCACCATGCAGTTGTTGGGAATTAAATTAAGGACATCTGGAAGAGCAACCAGTGTTCTTAACTGCTGAGCAATCTCTCCAGCTTGAGTTTCATCTTTCTTAAATACATATATTTTTTTCTAATTGCCACAAGCTTTAAAAGTTCCTTTTTTAGATAATAATTTAATTTTGAGTGCATTGAATATCCAAAATCTCAGTGTACTTGTAAGATTACTGATGAAAGAATTGGTTTTCTTTTCCTCAGATAATTCAAGGTCTATATACTTACTGTACTACCCAGTGACTCTTAATATGTGATGCAGCACAAATGCATTACCTTTAATTGTCTAGGTGAACTTTTCCTATAAAATTATAGATATATGGTCAATTTAAGCTTCTATGGGAAACTTATGAAAGTTATATATTTGCTACCTTCTTCCTGTGATCAAAAATAGATATGCAAGAGACAATTTAAAGGAAGGAATTATTTAGGGTGTATCACAATTGCAGATGGTTCAGTTCTTGACTCCATTGATTCTGTGCCTGTGATCAGGTAAAGCATGACCATAGGAGCATATGGCAGTTTTACTCACCTCATTGTACAAAGGAAGCAGTGAAGGAAAGAGAGCAGGGGTCATTTGCACCTACAGGACTTGCCTCAGTGACCTGTGTCCTCCAGCTAGACCACCTAAAGGTTCCAGAGAGTACCATAATATAGAACCACCCATTTAATACAAGTACCTTTGAGAGGGAGGTTTCAAATGTAAACCAAAGCAAAGTGGGTTTAAACATGCAGAATAAGCAAGGTAAAGCATTCAGTTACTATCCCAAGCTACAGTCAAGCTATTTTGTCAAGATAAAATCAAATTGTGAACCTTAAAATGAATGTTCTGGTAGTTGTCCTCAGGCCACAGGCCTTGACGGACCCCAGCTTCTCTCCTTTCCCCCATTCTATGTTAAAATATGGTCATTTGTTTCAACATGTACTCCCATCTTCCACATCCTCCCAAGTAACCAAACTAATGTCCTACCTATGTAAGTCCTTCAACCTTCAAAACTACAAATAAAATAAAACTTCTTTTTACTTCATAATTAGGCAAGTCAGGTGTTTTATTCACTGTAGTGATGGAAAGTCTTCAATAGGGGTGTTTTCTTTCTCTCTTTGCCAATGGATTTCACCAACTCAGCAGCCATGTCTTCATCCTCTCATTCTAGCACCAAATTGAGTCTAAAGTATTATGAGCAGAATAGGCACCATGAGTCCAATACAAGATCTCTACCAAAACCCAAACAATGGAGCAAAACCTGCATTCAGTTACTCTCCTGGGGCCAGATTTGTTCTCAGAACTCATAGAAATCTGTCACTTCTTCAGATAAATATGCAGTGTGAAAAACAGGTCAAGTTAGGTTGTTTTTGCAAGTGTATTACTTTTTTCTTTTGATCTTTTATTTATTACCTGATACTTAAAAGCTTAAAAATTACATATACCTCTGAACCTACATTAATTTTTTGATACAGTCATTCATTACAAAACATGTAGATCATGTATTTCCTTAGGTTAATGAACAGTTCTTCTTTCTTGCATCAAGCTTTTGAAAAATGGGAAATGCATACAAAAATTCTGTAATGCTTCATATGCAACTTTCAGATTTGTTTTGCTAAGCTTATAAGATATTTTCAAAATTGCATAAATTTATAAAGTGTTCATATTTGGTAATTATCAAGTCCCATCTATTTATACTACCTTTTATGTAGCTTGATTGAATGGAAAATTGCAAAAGAGCTAATAGAGCTAAAGTAAATAGCTATAGTCACATCATTAATGAGCATATTTATTCTTTGTCAGGATAAGGATTGGCCATGATGCCCAAAAATAATCTTGTGGCATTTTATATCAAAGTTAGAATAGGAAATACTGGGTATGTACCCTAAGAGGAAGTGAGTAAATCTAGAGTAATGACACATCAAGTAAATAATAGAGCCTTCAAGAGCTGCAATTCATTTCAGATAAATTCTCTGGACAAACAGAGTGTAGATATATTCTGGATGTAATTAATGTATTGCCTCAAACTGCAGCACTAAAGAAATGAAAATTCTAAATTTAGTAATTTGGATGAGGCAGAAAAGGTTAAACTGAACAAAGAATGATTTTCTGTCTTTATTCTTTCCCATAAATAATACATTCAAGTCAGAAACAAACTCAATAGAGAATAATTGGATGCTAATAATGTTTCCAGTTGAGTATAAAATTACTGTTGTATGTTTTCTGAATTCTTACAACAAAATGGTAACTACTTTCTAGAATACAGACACAAAACTAAATTTTTTCACCCTACATTTGGTGAGTTTTGGAGGCAGAAACCTAAAAGCAAAATTTGGAAGAAACCTGAAAGGATCTTGAAAGTGATTAAAACATAATGTGTCAATAGCTAACTAAGCTTTGGGTGTGGGCAGACATTCCTCTCACTACATGGGACAGAGGTGGTAGTTATGTAATAACTGAATTTGGCCTGCGGTGTAGATTAAAAAAAAAAGTGATACCTGTAAATTAGAACAGGAATGATGTCTTGGTGAACGTGGAAGAAGGAGAAGAATGGTGCATTAGAGTAAACCTCTGAAGAAATTAACATGCTCACAAATTCAGAGTTGACTTGCAACTCCGAGTACTTGAGCTGCAAATGAAATTTCCTTATTGTCATCTTAGTTACTGGGAACAAGAACGTCATTTCTTACAGTTGCTATTTCTAGTTTTAGTGTTGCAGTGAGACCATTATAACAACAAAACCTCTGCCAGAACCAAAACACAGTGGACCCAAACAAAAGAGCAGTGCAAGCTCACTTCCTCACTAAAGCAATAAAAATCATCTCTTGAAAGAATATAGTGTTTTGACATTGAACATATAATCTCATGTTCTATTGCTTCATCAATGACCCCAGCCTGTCTTTTTCCTGGTCTCAAAGGGTTCTTACACACAGACAATGGAGAGTTAGGTGGAATATTTCTAGCTATATAGATAGAACTGTATTTTAAAAATAAGGTATTTTTAGACATTGTGCTTTTACATATAATTATGTAATAAACAGCTGTGCAGTACAAACCTTCAGCTCTTAGACATTGCTTCAGCATTTGCACAGATTGTTAAATTTTACCATACTTATAATCTCCAATTTAATTAACCCATTAGCTCATTTTATAATGTTTTGATTGCATGGCATCTCAGAGACCATTTTTTGAGTTTAGGGATCCAAAGAAGCATAAGACATGTTTCCCAAGGAGCTCATAAGTAAGTCAGCAATACATACCACAGTAAAGCATCGAAGGACTGCAGTGACAGACATGCTCTAGGAAGCAATAGCTACATAATGGAAAAATGGTTGATTCTGCTCTCCTGCTAGAGTGGATCAAGCTTCATAGAACACATCAAAGTAAGTCTGGAAGAATATTCTTCCATCCCCACTCAGATAAGGGGTAAAAGGCCAGAACAGGTATAAGAAATGGATTATATGATGCTGAGTCAGCTGGCATTTCAGTTGAAGCCAAGAATTTGCATATTAGTACATAAGTGATAAAAATCCCTAGAGAAGCAGTAGAAAAAGAAATGAAGAGAAAGATATTAAAGGAAGGAGATGCATAGGAGCTGGTAACATCCTGACAGTCCTAACATCCAACACAGCAGATTTTGTTTGTTCTAATATAGATGTCACTGAAAGTGCTATATTTGTACTGCATTTATGTAAAAAAAAAAACAGGAGAAGGATTAAGAATTAATTTAAGCTGGGTGTGATAGTGCGCATTAATCACAGCACTCAGGAAGCAAAGGCAGGTGAATTTCTGTGAATTTGAGGCCAGCCTGGTCTACAAAGCAAGTTCCACATTAGCAATGGCTACACAGAGAAACCCTGTCTCAAAACAACAACAACAACAACAAAGAATTAGTTAACCAAGAGTTCAAATGTAGTCCTGACCTGCCTGTTCATAGTTGCTCCCTAAATACCATAGTATTTCCTACTTCTCTGGCAGTCAAGAACTCTCATGTGCAGAGACTGGAGCCACAGACTGACACTATGAGACAATTGCTTATAGTGACCATAAAACAGGAGCACATGTGGTGGAACATGGGTCAAATCACATTTAAAAATTGTCGAACACAACCAAACACTTGCATAACTCATATTTATATCCTCCTACTTTTATTTTATTTTGTCTTTTGATTTTTTAAAAATTTTATTAAACACTATCTTCAATGGTCCCAAATAAGAAAATATAAAGGTGTGACAAACTATAGTGGATACTTTAGACCAATAGCACATATGTTAGACAGCACCAATGGTCAACAAATACTCGAAAAGACTCTTACTATCATTAGTTATTAGAAAAATAGAAATCAAAATCACAATGAGCTATCAACTCACAAGGATGCCTTTAATTAGTACCATTACACATACACACATAACTACATATTTTTCCTACACCTAACTCCAATATCTTCTCTTGTAAAGGATTATGCCTTTTTCTCCACTAGTTTTCCTCTTTCTATAGTTGAGAATCTGTCTCTGATATTTGGAAACTGGGTTTCAGTTGTCTTTTTTAAATTTAAAATTGTTTTTGAGTATTTAATATATGGATACTTTTGTGAGAAGTCTTTCTGTATGCTGTGAATATGTGTTGCTCTGATTGGTTGATAAATAAAGCTGCATTGGCCTATGGTGAGGCAGCTTAGAGGCAGGTGGGAAAGCAGATATAAGGAGAAAAGAAAGGAGAGGGGGAGAGATGCCAGGCTGTCACACAAGGAGCAATATGCCAGGAGACTGGTATAGCCACAGAACATGGCAAAACATAGATTAATAAAAATGGGTTAATTTAAGATATAAGAGCTAGCTAGCAAGAGTCCTGCCATAGGCCATGCAGTTTGTAAATAATATTAAGCCTCTGAGTGATTATTTTATAAGTGGCTACAGGACTGTGGAGCCAGGAGGGACCAGAGAAACTTCCAGCTATAGAATACTGTATTCACATCGTTTCTACTCCTCTCCCTTCCCCATCTCCAGTTGCATCTGTGTCCCCACTCACTTTCAATTTATGATTTCTTTACTTACACACACACACACACACACACACACACACACACACACACGTGTAGTTGGTGTTGTTCATATGTCTACATGTTTAGGGATGATCATGTGGGACTGGACAACCTATCAGGAAGCTTGTTCTTGGAAAAGACTGATTCTTCTTCTCTCAGTAGCTAAAGTCTTTAGTTCTCCATCTAGAGTGGTGGTTCTCAACCTTCCTAATGCTGAGACCCTTTAATACAGTTCCTCATGATGTGGTGACTCCCAACCATAAAATTATTCCATTGCTACTTCCTTCATAGCTGTGATTTTGCTACTGCTATGAATTGTAATGTAAATATCTAATATACAAAATATCAGATATGCAACCCCAAAGGGGTTGTGACTCACAGATTGAGAACCACTGATCTAGAGGCATAGCCTTGTGAGATTTCTCCCATCCTTGTTGGCATGCACCTGGCATTTTGCAAGTCTTCTTTAGGTTATCACATTCTTGAGGTCTAATATCATAAATAGAAGACAACATCTCACAGCAGATGCCCTAGTTATCCGGCTCTTACAATATTTCTGCCCCCTCTTCTACAGTGTTTCCAGAGTCTTAGTATAGGAGTCAATCTATACATTTATCAGTTGAAGTGAGGCATCCCATCATCAGTTTTTCTTTGCATTTTGGGCAGTTGTAGATTCCTATAATGGTCTCTATCTACTGCACCAAAAAAGAGGTTTCTTTGATGAGAGGTCAGAGTTATACTTCTGTGAAAGTATAAGTATTGAGAATACAGTTAGATATTACAGTGGTTTAGAAAAAAAGTGGCAATAGTAGATTCTTCCTTTAGGAGTCACAACCTCCCCTTCCACAACCCAACCTACTTGGATAGTTTTATAGCACTAGACATTAACTCCCTCTGACTGAGCAGGCCTTAAGTCCAATCAGACAGCTGCTGGTTGTCCCAAATATATATGTGCCACTATTGCACCTTTCCAGATGTCTTCCCATGTTAGGCATTGATAAGGTCCATGGCTTCATGGCTAGTTGGGACTGCTGATTGCTTTTCTCCCTTGGGCATTTGCATAGCTCCTTGAGAGACTATGAGAACTGGTCCTCAAGTAGAAGACATCCAGGTCAGCTGTAGCTCCATTCCTCCAGTCCTTATGTCTTCAGTGTGTGGTGGTGTCAGAAATAGGGTTTACCTTCAAGTTTTGGGAGGCAACTAAAGAAAACAGCAATAAAAATGATAACATGGCAGGGAGAGTAGGGAATAGTAGGACACAGGTACTAGACACATACACAAACATGTACAGAAACACACACAAATCTGTATATACACACATATATACATATATAATATACACATCTCTACAAAACCACACACACACACACACACACACACACACACACACACATATATATATATACATATATGCATGAAGTCAACTGAGTCTATTTAATATTGCTCATGTGGGTGTACATACGTTTAAGGCTGAGAACTTGTGATTGCCTAACCCTTGGAGAAAAAATTCTCCTTCTCTCAGCAGCCACTGACGACCTGTAGCTCATCATCTAGGGGTGGGACTTCATGAAATTTATCCAATCCATATTTCCAGGTTAACTGGTACAGTCATTGTGCAAGTGTTGTTTAGGCAACCATATTATTAAGATTTCACGGTTGTTGCTTCCTTTCATGTCTAGAAGACACTAGCAGTTTATCTGGTTTTCTTAGTGTAAAATCTTCCTCCACATTGTGAGATCTTTTCTCCAAAAAGAAGTCATAAAAATGCAATGATTAAAATATGCTTCAGGCAAGAATAAGTGAGAGAAGCTAGTATGACCACTCTGCAACTTGTTTTCCAAAAACATTTATAGATGAAGGGTCATGGAACTGTGTGAAATAAACTAAATATCCTGCTATCAATGTAAGCTGAAACAGCACATTGAACCATCTTTAAGTATCCATGTGAAAACTATTCCCAGGACACCATAACCTAGGAAACATCACATATCCCTTTAGGGGACAAACCATGCAATGTATTTAAGAAATTTATTTGTGATTTTGAAGACTTTGGGTGTCCTTAAGATCAATGTATTCTGTGTTTTAAACTGATTTTGATCTAGAAATTGGGAGAATAATATTTTCTACTTCAGTTGCTGATGTCACATTCTTTACTATTCCATATAAAAATCCTCACTCTAGTCTATTAATTTATTTCACCCCTATCACTGTCAAACTTCTTAGCTTTTCTCACAGATCCTTATGCTTGAGACTATCTGCTTGCCATGATGATGCTCATGAGAATTACAGCTTTCTCTCTGCTGTATCTGAATGAACCCTGGAATTCATCACCTTCACTGGCAATAAGTAATCCAGCTCCATAACAGTGTTCCCCAAATGTCCTTGACCGAAGCTGTCCATGCAAGTTCAAAAACCTCGTGGCAGCTTGCCTCCATCCTCAATTGCCTTAAAAAAGAAAGTGTGCTTTGAAAATCTTCTGAGAAACCTGTAATCTTGTGGCTTCTCTGTTCTTTCAGAGTGACCCATTCTTAACTTCCCACCCCTTTAAATTCTCTGACATCTGCTGAAGTTTTATATCTACTTTGTTTAGGTAAGCATCATGCCTGCATTTCAAAAAGCCATCACAGCAAACCTGTAGGGCCACCTGTTTGCTGGGACATTTAAATGTGATCCATGGTGGAGGAGACACATTAACAAATTATTTCCCCTTCAGAGTTTAACACACTCAAGAGTTTTTTGCATGCCCTGTCCTTCAGGTTAATAGCAGAGCCTATGATCCTTTTGACTGATAACATATTTCATCAAAGAGCAATAGCCAAAAGTGAAAAACATCTTTGGAAGTCACCTAAGAGGAGTAAGGATTACTCTGAGAAAATATCAAGGGGAACAAAGAACCCTTGGCAGTCTCGATGAAAGAAGGGATTATACTTTTGAGTTATCATCATCATCATCATCATCATCATCATCATCATCATCATCCAAAGAGGCTACATTGCTCAGAATCTGTATATTTAGTCTCCTCAGTGGTGGTTTTATAAAGGTCTCCACTCCAGGTGTGAAGGTTCTATTTATTACATTACAGATTCTAAATTTAATATAAATGACATATTAAGCTCAAGAATTGTTTTCCTTTGCAGTTTTGACATTACAATCTGATCCTAGATCTGATTATTAACATAGGGTTAAGAATAGCATAGCCTGTATTTTAAAGTTCTTCCTCCAATCATGCTTAGGTTTTAATTATAATTGTTTTATACCTGTTTATTCAGTTAGAAAACTTGCACTAAATCTGATTGGGGGATTTCCAGAGGCATTAGAGAGTGCTAATGTCCCTCAAATTGAATTTGGTTCATATAAGCTACACTGTCTTTGTAAATTCATCCAATACTGCTAAAGTAACAGACAGAAATCCCAATAAAGAAGATAAAATTGAGGGTCTAGAAAGGTAGGTGAGTTGACAAAGTGTTTGCCTGGCATGAATGAAGGCATGGGTTTGCTCCTCAGCACCATGGTAGACACAGAAGTATCAGAAGTTCAAGGACATCACTGGATGCATAGCAAGCTTGACATTATTCTGGGATACATTAGTATACATATATATAAATTTAAAATATGAAAAATTAGTTTTGTCAAGTTTATAGCTAAAAGCTAATCTCCAGGAGAAAATACTTCCCTAATATCAAGACAAGATGAAAAATAAAAACCCATATATATATATAAAACATATTCTATAAAATATATTCCACTGTCTTTTCTTTTTTTTTTTTCTTTTGGTTTTTCGAGACAGGGTTTCTCTGTGTAGCTTTGAGCCTTTCCTGGAGCTCACTTGGTAGCCCAGGCTGGCCTCGAACTCACAGAGATCCGCCTGGCTCTGCCTCCCAAGTGCTGGGATTAAAGGCGTGCGCCACCAACGCCCGGCTCCACTGTCTTTTCTTGATGCACATATTCTCATCTAACTCATGTATAAATTTGTACCTCTTAAACTCTTCTAGAATATGCTGGCACTGGTGATATCTGTCCCTTAAATCTCTGTCAGCTTCACTCTCTTTGTTTCCATAACTCAACTCTGTTCCACAGAATGAGAACCCTGGTATTTGTGAATGTGGAACATCTACCCTGCTACAACCAAAACACCCACAATCATCTGCATCTTGATTATCACTCAGTTCTTGACACTGTAGATATAAAACAGCTTCAGAATATACATACTGGAGAAGTTCATACAGACCTTGAGTTGAGAGAGGAAATTCAAGAGTTCCAACTAAGACTACTGGTCAAAAAAGAAAGGTATAGGCTACTAGGAACAGAAGCACCACTGAAGGACATCCAGAATAGTGCCCTGTAGAGAGCAGAAACTAGACAGGGAGAACATGTCTTGCATAGACATTTAATAATATTTAAATAAATATTAATATATTTAATAATATTTAAAAATTTATCATTTGAGAGAAGAAATCAGAGTTTGTATATCCTGTATCCATGGCTGCGTGATACAATATTTGAGTGCATAATTTTTTAAATGCATGATAATGAAGATCATTAGAACAGATGTGATAAAAACATGTGAGAGAAGAATGTGGAAAAGTCCATTAGCAGCAACAGTAGATTTGAGCCCTCTTGTATAGATGACTATACTGCTATGATTTTTAAAGATTTTTATTTTTATGTGTATGAGTGTTTTGACTCCATATATTGGTGTGAACAATGTTCATATGATACCTACAGAAGAATTATAGGGTTGGAGTAACCCTATAATTGAGTCACAGATAGTTGTGAAGTGCCATAAGGGAGTGCTGAGAACCAAACATAGATTCTCTGCTAGAGTGGTAAGAGCTCTTAACCACTGAGCAGTCTCTCCAGCTCCTACTGTTCTGATTATTTCACTAAATTCTTTGGGGCCTCAAAAGCTTTTCTATTTGAAGAAATGAAGATGTTGAACCAAACAGTTTCTAAGATCCTTTCTACTTCTAAAGTTCCATAGCTCATTTCCACTCACTCCACCATTCAAAAACAGCATTCTAAATGCAACTTTATCTTTCCAGATAAATATTAATAATAACACAAAACCTATTAAACAAGTCTCAGAACTAATAAGTGTGTTTTTATTAGGGTTGCATGGATATATTTTCTGAGAAAATGATGATTCACTTGTAAATACACACTGAAAGATATTTAACAAATATGTATTAGCTGGAATTGAACAAATTTAAGTAAATAAATATTACATGCTGACAAAAAGAAGACATACAGCTGGGGTTGTAGTTATGTTGGTATTCAGCTGAGGATGTAACTCAGTTGGTACAGGGAAGCATGAAGCATGATCTTCAATATTTCATAAAACCAGATATGGTAAAGAATTCCAGATATGAAGGCAAAAGGATAAGAAATGCAAACATTAAGTTATATTGAGAGTTCAAGACTAATTCAAGCTATGTAAAACTTGAACAATGCCCCAAAAATATATAAATAAATGAATGAATAAAATAGATCAGCTATATAGGTAGATAAAAATAGAATGATGTTTAATTTTGACTAGGATATAAGACAAAAAGGACTGAGAGGTTTCTATGTAGAACTTTAAGGAAAAGAAGGGCAAAAAAAATGATTAATTATAATTCTGAGTATGCAAGGTAGGACATGCCACATTAATAAAACACTTTCTCTTCTATGCTGTTGTTATGCTTTTTTTAGGAGATATTCAGTGCTCTAGTAGAACAAAGAAAAACTTTGCATTTTTTTGTTTGACAGATTTGGAACTTAAATTTTTACAATTTTGCTGCACGTAGCATCCTCACATGCCTGCTCCTCGTGTGTGTGTGTGTGTGTGTGTGTGTGTGTGTGTGTGTGTGTATGTGTAAAATCTATCCATATATGTTTGTTGTCATCTCATGTGTATGAGTAGATATTTACCCTCCAGTATTTAAGAAGAGCAACATAATTGCAGAATAAAGTATAGTTTTTTAAATACATTTGTCCTTGTAAAAAATAATGAATGACTTTTAATTTTTTACATTTAAGCTTAAGTCTCTGGACGTTTTCCTCACACTATACAGTGGAATGAAGAAGAAATGCTAAAAGTGTCACAATTCTGCTAGAGATTGTTGCATCCTCTAGTCTGGTCTTCTAAAGATTTTCAGTAGAGTTTAACCTGTCTACCCAAGTAACCACAATCTGAAATCTTTGTATTGTCATGTATAATATGAGAGTTGGAGACAAGTGTAAGATCATGTTGCCCGCAAAAACAGCAACTCTAAACACCTGTGTTATTTAAATATATATCTAAATATTAAACCACAATTTAAAAATCATGCCTTAAACACAAAAATGAACTCAGAAACTAGCCCAAAATGTCATTTAAAATGCCACAAAACTGAGACATAAGGAAGATTTATTAATACATTTTACTTCCTCTAATTTCCTATCTTCTAATATTTCTATGTCTTAAAAATCTATCGTAGTGACTGAGTATCAAATACTCTTCCCTTTGTTGAAAATAGTGAAATAGTGTCCATAAGTCACTGCATTGAAGCCAGTTTGCTTACAACTGACTCTTCCCCAAGTGCCACTTTCAAGAGCATAAAATAAACTTCACCAGCTCCTTGAGTTAAATTTTTCATTTCTCATTTTTGGTTTGGTTTTTTTTAAATGATCCCTCATCAAAAAAAAATAAATAAAGACCCTTATTTGCACATTTTATCTAATATCAAATTCCTTAGGTTTGTAGAGCTGGTCATCAGCTGGTGGCATTATTTTATAATGAGGTTTAGAGGTAGAGCCAACTGGAAGAAGTAGGGTCCCCAGTGAGGCAACCCTGAGGTTCCTGTTCATGATGAGCTGTCATGACTTAAAACTATGAAGATAAAAAATTCCTTTCTCCCAAAAGTTTTTTCTGTCAGATGTTCTGTCAGAGCAATAAGAATTATATCTAAAATGACATTTTTAAAGCATATTCACATGATTTAATATTATTTTCTGTTTGGAGTGATCAGTAATAAACTCTCACATTATAATGATGAAATGTTAAGACATGGAGTCAGATGAAGTGAAATGGGTTGAATTAAGTAAAAGAAGCACACACATACAGAAACAGCACACATGTCCACACACCACACACACACACACACACACACACACACACACACACACACACACACCACAGCATACCCCCATCATATATTTGCATATTCAGTTTCCAGTTGAACTCTTTGGAAGGGTTAGGAGGTGTGGCCTTGTTGACTAGGAAAAAGTGTGTCACTTGGAGTGGGCTTTGAGGTTTCAAAAGCACATGCCAGTCCTGTTCCTGCTTTCTCTCTGCCTGCTGCCTACAGATCGGGATGTAGCTCTCAGCTCCTTCTTCACTAGCACCATGCTTGACATCATGCCGTCACTTCCCTGCAGTGATGACAGTGAACTCACCCTCTGAAGCTGTGAGCAAGCCCCCAATTAAATGCTTTCTTTTATAAGAGTTCTCTTGGTCCTGGTGTCTCTTCACAGCAATAGCACAGTGACGGAAGTGAAGGACTTGCCTAGTATCGCAGGTGCTAGCATTTGACAGCATTCAAAATTGACAGAAATAGCTGATACAAACAAAAACTGCCACTTCCACCCTCATTAGTATACTGCCTCCTGATATGCCCCTTTAGTACTTATAATTATATATATATATAATGTATATATATGTGTGTATATATATATATATTATATCATGTAGGTGTTTAGTTTATTGACAATTCATTTTTCTACTCAGGGGAAAAGAATTGTGATTTTTAAATATTTTATAGGAAATATTAAGCTATATCTACTGACATTAGGCTTTGCCAAGAGAGTTAACTTCTGTAGAATTAAATTTTAACATATATTTGGAACATTTCAATTCATAATATGACTTTTCATTCTGGTGTCAAGCATGATGGTGCAATATGCTGTTGGTAGTGAAGATATTTTAAACACCATAAATTTAATTAGAATTCTCCTCAAGAATTACAACAAAAAATGACTTTGGACCTTCAAAATCTCTCTGAGAAAATGAAAGAAGTGTTCAGATTATGTCTACAGATATAGGTTTAATTAACTATTGTGTGAATACATAGATCACACATCACACATTTAATTAAATACTTTAAATGGCATCAGAGGTTTTAGCCATCAAAAAACAAGCAAAACTCAAAAGCAATAACTTAAAGAATTATTTTCCACAACTTAGTTATTCAACACTGGAAAAAATGCCTTAAGATGGAAGGTGAAGGTCTTAGTCTTAAACTAAATTTAGAAACATTTTAATTGTACACACACACACACACACACACACACATTAATTTACAATGAGACAAAATAATTTTATTCAATTGACAAGTGTTTTTAACCACCAAATACAAGACTTATTTATTATATATTAGTGAGTACCAAATTACCATAAACTTTTCAGCCTTAAGAAGTACATTTATTTTTGAATAATTCCTGTGGCTTGGGAATCACAGTGTAATTTAGTTGAACACTCTGCCTTGGTATCTCTCACAAAGTTCTTCTTCGGGGAATTGACTGTCTCTGAGATCTTATTTGATGCTTCAATGGGAAATAATCTACTTGTAATCTGCTATGAACACTAACAGGATTTTTTTCTGTAAGTGCAGTCAGGTATTCCTTGGGAACTTATGGACTTTGAAGCAGAGACCACCTTGTCATGCAGTTCTTCCACATGGATGCTTGCTTCCTTAAAACTAGTAATGCACAGAGTTAATATTGTTAGTTAGTAAGATGGGAATTACTATAATCTTCTCTGATGTAGTCATAGGTCCTGTCCACAGCCAACTGCGGAGAAGAAAAACCCTATGAGGCAGACATCACTTGCTAAGACAGACGTAAATAAGATGCGTCATCTTAGTCTAGTCATAAAGTGTCTGTTCTATGAATAAGTTTTACAAGCCACCTATCCTTGTCATAAAAATAAAAGACAGCCAAAATGTCATTGATACATTGACAGTTTCACTCCTTATCATGTTAACATGTGGTAATTTAGGGAGTGATACATTAAATGTGTAAGACAAATTAAGTCTGTGAGTACTAAAGCCACCTAAACACAAAATGTTGAGATTTTAATTTAGTTTTGGAGTAATGGAAATAGGAAGAAGCTATCAAATAAAAATCACTGCTGGCAACCGGCTGTTCTTTCTAAAGGGAGAGTAAAAATGAGGGAGACAGAAAGGATGGCATATATGTGTTCATCCTCAACAATTAGGAGAGTATGAATACATACAGATTCACATTAAAGGGAAACTTACTTTGGAAAAGAGATGATGAGGGAATTTTTAGAAAAAATGGAAGAACTGTAAAATAGAACCTTCACAAGATGTTCTCCATGAAAGTAAAAAAAGGAAGTATGTATGCTACAAACAGGAGCACACTTGCAGAAATAGGAAGCTGTCCTCCAAAAATACTTCTCTCTTCAAGAGTATGTGATGGAAGTATTATTGTAGAGAGAAAATATAAGTTAGTGTTAGAAGAGTCTTTAAGAGTAATTTTGGTTTTATCCATTTTGAATCTGAAAGTGAATAATCAAAGGTGAGATGCTTCTTTAACCCTGTATCTCTCCATCTGTGCCTTTGTCATAGCCAGCCACCTTCCATATATTTGCCTCTCACTCTGCTGAAGTACTGAGCATGTTTCCCACACCCTGTCCTGAACTGTATGAACCTGTCCTAAAATAAGCAAATCACTTTATCCCTCTGAGTCTCAGCATGACAAAGAGAGATGATCACTTGTGTCCCACATACCTATGGAGTATAAGTTAACATAAATGGCCTGAGAGTATGAATAGTCATAACAAACTAAGGTTATTACCACTATCATTTGATGATGATATTCTCTTTTTAACTTTATATTCATCATGAACATTTAAAATTATTTTAAATGAGTAGAGAAATCTTAAGTTTTAAGGAAAAACAGTTGGTATATATGAACTTTTAAGTCATAATACTTTCAAAATATTTAGATAGATGGATGTTCAGCAAATACTTAATAATTTGATAGTATATGACACAATTGGTTTGGTTATTGTGTCTTTCTCACTAGAGTGAATATTCCATGAGCACAGAGATTTCTGTCACTCATTTTTGTGCCCTTTCTGACAAGAGTGGCATTTGGCAAACACTAGACTTTCAGTATGTCCTATCAAATACGGTACATGCCCTCCCATTACCTGTAGATTGGTCTCCACAAATTGTTACCTGTGGTAAGTACAACACAAAATATGATTGTTTTGACTCAAAAGAAAGAATATGCTCACTAAGTATGTATTACTAGTGGTAATTATTCTGTCTTATTCTTATAGTCCATCTTTTGTTGTACTCAGCTTAAAAGTTAAATTATATAATAACTAAGTATGGAAAAGTATAGTGTAGAGAAGGTATTCATATTTGCAGTTTCAGGTATCCATTGGGGTTTTGATGTATATTCCTCATGAAAATGAAGATGGGAGGAACTACTGTAAATGGATTACTTAATTAATTTCAGTTACTTTAGGTTATTTTCTTAGAATATTTAGACATCCAACACAATACTATTTTGATGATTTGGGATATATATATATCCCAAAATTTTCCAGTTATACAGAATACTTGATACATATTAACTGTTTGAATCATTAGGAAAATCAATGATAGCAAGAAATACTTGGACTCAAAAGTATTTACAGTTTCCTTTTGTGTTTACAACATTGTCATTACAAACTGATTTAACTTTCTAATTTTGAAGGTACATTCTGTTGTAATGGACAGATGCTCCCTGTGCAATGCCAGCTCTCAATGAGTATGATTGGCTCATGGAGCACAGAGAGTGTTGTGTTCATGGTACAGCCAGTTTGCAGAACTGTTTGCATTTCAGTCTTGAATCAGACATCAGAAACAGAGATTCCTAAGCATGAGAAATGAAAGCCGTGCAGAGGCAATGGACAGGGTAGAAGGGAAATAAAGGTCATTAGGCAGCATCAAGGAATTTAGCTAATTGAGACTTGAACATAGATGCTCACATATTGATTACCTGAAAAAAGAAATATTAGCAAAGACCTACGGCATAGTGGACACTGGGCTGTGAATGTTTTTCAATACAGCCCTTGTTCCCCAGAGATTGCGAACAAATAAAGATATTCGTGTACTGATCTGATATGTGTAACTGGCTAATATTTCTCAAAATTAATTTTTAGTTGTTTTTATTCTTGAGGATTTCATACATGATTATAAGAAAATGTTGACATGTTTCCCCTTATTCCCTCCTTCAACCATCTTCATAATCCTCTCAACATACCTTTCTTCTCACTTCATGTCTTTTTATAATTTACTCTAGTGCTGCGCCTCTCTCTCTCTCTCTCTCTCTCTCTCTCTCTCTCTCTCTCTCTCTCTCTGTGTGTGTGTGTGTGTGTGTGTGTGTGTGGCCATTCACTTGAGCATAGGAATTCCGTCTGTGGCCACATCCTCAATAAATTATTTTATCTCACCTAGCAACTATCAGCTGCTAACAGCTCCTCAGTGAAGAATTGGGGTCTGACAATCACCTACCACATCTATGCCAGAATTTTGGCTGGCTTGATCTTGTGCAAGTTTTATACAGTAGTACAGTCACTGGACTTTCAAAATAAAGTTATGGGTAATGGAGGTAGTTTTTTAGAAAGTGTATTGTAAATTTATTTTAATATTACCTTTAAAACATTTTAATTCTTTGAGAATTTTATATAGTTTGTTTTGATTATATTCACCCCAACTCCTCCTCCCCTTAACCTGTCTCAGTCCACTTTTCCTTCGCTTACACTCTTCTCAATAACCCATCACTGTAATTTATGATGTCCATAAATTCCTGGGTGTGGCGCTATCCACTGGAGCATGGTCACCTTACAAAGTGCCACACTCTTAAAATTCAAAACAGAACACAAATCTTACTCTTCTTCCCCACGGAAGCCATCAATTGTCCTTAGTGCCTCAGTTAGGGGTGAGGGCTTATGAATCCCTTCCCACAATGCTAGAATGGTGACTGGCTTGATATTATGTAGATTTTGTGCATACAATTACAGGTCTTGTGAGTTCAGAAGTTTAGTGGTCCTGTCTTGTCCAGAATATACTGTTTTGCTCTATTCTCCCCATCCTCTGGCTCTTACAATCTTTCCACAGTAGCTTCCCCCTTACACAAAAGTCCCTGAGCCTTGAAGAGGGAGTGTGATATAGATATCCCACCTGTGGTTGAACATCCTGTAGTCACTATTTTGTCTTTGTCTTACTTCAGTCAAAATGGCTAAGATTAAGGAAGAAAAAGATGGCACTGGAGAATGGCTTAGCAGTTAGGAGTACTTTCTGCTCTTGCAGAGGACCCAGGTTTGTTTCCCTGCACTTACATACTTGTCCATAATTGCATGTATCTCTAGTTGTAGAAGATCTGGTGCTATGTTTTAGCCTCCTTAGATATTGCACACTTTAGATGTGCTTACATACATACAGGAAAATTATTTATATCCATAAAATATGTTTATAACAATAGTAATAGGAATAGAAGAAGAAGAATAGCACCTCAAAGAGCCAGAAAATATTTTTAACAAAATGATAGAAGAAAATTTTGCTAACCTAAAGAAGGACATATCTATAAAGGTACAAGAAGCTTACAAAAGACCAACTAGATCAGACCAGAAATGAAAGCCCCATTGCCACATATTAATCAAAACAGTAAACATACAGAACAAAGCGAGAGTGTTAACATCTGTGACAGAAAAAAGCCAAGTAACATATAAAGGCAGACATATAGCAAGTATACCTGACTTCTCAATGGACACTCCCAAAGCCAGAAGGTCCTGAACTGATGTCCTGAAAACTCATAAGTGACCACAGATTCCAGTACTACTATATCCCCCCAAATTTTCAATCACAATAGATGAAGAAAACAAGGTATTTCCTGATATGGTCAAATTTAAGCAATATCTGTCCGCAAATCCAGCCTTACTGAAGATACTAAAAAGAAAACTCCAACACCAAAAAGTTAACTACACCCATGAAAACATAGAAAATAAATAATCTCACAGCAGCAACACCAATAGAAGGGAAACACACACACACACACACACACACACACACACACACACACACACACACTACAACCACCAACAACAAAATAACAGGAACTAGCCGTCATTGGTTGGTCATTGATATCTCTCAATATCAATGGACTCAATTCCCAATAAAAAGACACAGGCTAACAGAATGGATACAAAAATACAATCCATCCTTTTGCTGTATATAAGAAACACACCTTAACATCAAAGACAGACGTTACCTCAGAATAAAGGGTTGAAAAAAAATTTCCTAGTAAATGGAACTAATAAACAAGCTGGTGTAGCCATTCTAGTATCTGACAAAATAGACTTCAAACCAAAATTAATTAAAAGAGACATGGAAGGACACTTCATACTCCTCAAAAGAGAAATTCACCAAGATGATCTTTCAATTCTTAACATCTATGCTTCAAACTCAAGGGCACCCATGTTTATAAGGGAAACACTACTAATGCTTAAAACACACACTGACCCTCTCATATTGATAGTAGGAGACCTCAATACCCCATTCTCACTAATGGACAGGTCATCCAGAAAAAAATTAAATGGAGAAATAATGCAGTTAACAGATGTTATAAATCAAATAGACCTAATAGGTATCTATAGAACATTTCACCCAAACACAAAAGAATACACCTTCTTCTTAGCACCTTACAAAACATTCTCCAAAATTAAACACATACTCAGTCACAAATTAAGACTAAATAGATAAAAGAAAATTGAAATAACCCCCTGCATCCTATCAGACCGCCATAGATAAAATTGGATTTCAACAACAGAAAGCCTACAAACTTACAGAAACTAAGCAAGTGTCTACCGAATGACTGCTGTGTCAAGGCAAAAATAAAAAAAAAAGAAATTAAAGACTTCCTAGAATTCAATGTAAATGGATGCATAACATACCCAAACTTATGGGACACAATGAAAGGGGGACTAAGAGGAAAGTTCATAGCACCAAGCTCCTACATGAAGAAATTAGAGTGATTTCATACTTAAAAGCACAAGTGAAAATTCCAGACAAAAAGAGAACCAAGCTCACCCAAGAGGAGTAGATGGCAAGAAATATTCAAACTGAGGATTGAAATTCATAAAATAGAAACAAAGAAAACAATACAAAGAATCAATAAAACAAAGAGTTGGTTCTTTGAGAAAACCAACAAGACAGACAAACCCTTATCCAAACTAACTAAAATGCAGAAGGAGAATATTCAAATTAACAAAATCAGAAATGAAAAGGGGGACATAACAGATGCCAAGGAAACCCAAAGAATCATTAGGCTATACTTTAAAAATCTGTACTCCACAAAATTAGAAAATATAAAAGAAATGGATAATTTTCACTGTAGATACTATTTTCCAACAATAAATCAAGTTCAGATAAACAATTTAAATAAACCTATATAACCCCAAGGAAATAGAAATAGTCATTAAAAATCTCCCAACCAAAAAAATGCCCAGAGCCAGATAGCTTTAGCAAAGAATTCTACCAGTTGTTAAATGAAGAGTTAATGCCAAGACTCCTCAAAGTATTTCACAAAATAGAAACAGAAGTAACATCGCAAAATTTATTTTATGAGGCCACAGTTACCCTGCTACTCAAACCACAAAAAGACTCCACAAAGAAAGAGAATTACAGACCAATTTCCCTCATCACCTTTGAGGCAAAAATACTTCATAAAATATTAGCAAATTAAATCCAGAGCACATCAAAAGGATCATCCACCATGATCAAGTAGGCTTCATCCCAGAGATACAGGGATGGTACAACCTATGAAAATCTGACAATGTAATCTATCATATAAATGAACTGAAAGAAGAAATCCACATAGTCTTCTCATTAGATGTTGAACAAGCCATTGACAAAATCCAACACCCCTTTATGATAAAAAGTCTTAGAGATATTAGATATGCAAGAGATACACCTAAACATAATAAAGGCAGTTAACATCAAGCCTATAGACAATATCAAATTAAATGGAGAGAAACTCAAAGGAATCACACTAAAATAAGCACCAAGACAAGGCTGTCCACTCTATATATATATCTATTCAATATAGTACTTGAAGTTTTAGCCAGAGCAATAAGACAGTGAAAGAATATAAAGGGGATACAAATTGGAAATGAAAAAGTCAAAGTATTGTTATTTGCTCATGATATGATAGCATAATACATAAACAACTACCAAAATTCTATCAGGGAACTCCTACAGCTGTTAAACACCTTTAGTGAAGTGGCTGGATATAAGATTAACTCCAAAAGAAAAAAATCAGTAGGCCTCCTATACACAAGCGACAAATGGGCTGAGAAAAAAATCAGGGAAAAAACACCCTTCAAAGTAGCCATAAATGATATAAAATGTCTTGAGATAACTCTAACCACACAAGTAAAAGACTTCTATGACCAAAACTTCAAGTCTTTGAAGAAGATATGAGAAAATGGGAAGATCTACAACGCTCCCGGATCTGTAAGATTAGTATAGTAAAAATGAGCATCCCACCATCCTACAGATTCAAAGCAATACCTATAAAAATTCCAACACAACTATTTACCAATCTTGAAAGAACATAACTCAACTTCATATGGGAAAGCAAAAAACACAAACACAGGGTAGCTAAAACAACCTTATACATTAAAAGAACATCCAGAGGTGTCACCCTTCCAGATTTCAGGCTGTACTACAGAACTATAGTAATAAAATGTGTGTGGTATTGGCATAAAGACAGACAGGTGCATCAAAAGAATTGAATAGAAGACACAGATGTAAATCCACACACCTGATTGTTGACAAAGAAACCAGAAATACACAACTTCAACTAATGGTGCTGATCTAACTGGATGTCAGCATGTAGAAGAATTCAAATAGATTCATACCTATCACCCTGCACAAAACTCAAGTCCAAATGGATCAAAGACCTCAGTATAAAACCAGATACACTGAAAGTAAAAGAAGAGAAAATGGCACATAGCCTTGAACACATTGGCACAGGAGACAACTTCCTGAACACTGATAACAAGGCTCTAAGAACAACAATCATGAAAGTGAAAAGCTTCTGTAAGGCAAAGAACACCACCAATAGGACTTAAGGCAACCCATAGAATAGGAAATTCACAAACTCCACATCTGACAGATAGCTAATATTCAAAATATATAAAGAACTTAAGAAACTAGGCATCAACAAACCAAACAATACAACTAAAAATTGTGTACAAATCTAAACAAAATTCTCAGCACAGGAATCTCAAATGGCTGAGAAACATGTCAGGATTATTCAACATCTTTAGCCATCAGGGAAATGCAAATCAAAACTACTTTGAGATTTCATCTTAACACCTCTTAGAATTGCTAAGATCAAAACACAAGTGACAGCTCATGCTGGGGAGGATGTGTTACAAGGGTAACACCCCTCCATTGCTGGTGGGAGTGCAAACTTGTACAGCCACTTTGGAAATCAATATGATAGTTCCTTAGAAAATTGGGAATCTATCTACCTCAAGACCCAGCTATACCCATCTTGGGCATATACCCAAAGGATATTCCATCCTACTACAAGGACAGTTGCTCAACCATGCTCAGTGCAGCTTTATTCATAATAGCCAGACACTGGAAACAATCTGGATGTCCCTCAACTGAAGAATGGACAAAAAAAATATGATATATTTACACAATGAAGTATTATTCACCTGGCAAAAACAGATTTATCATGAAATTTGCAGATGAATGAATGAAACCAGAAAAAAATCATCCTGAATGAGGTAACCCAGACTCAGAAAGACAAACATGGCATATACTCAGAAGTAGACATTACATCTTAAGTAAAGGATCAGGTTACATTCGATAGACCCAGAAAGGCTGTGTAACAAGGGAGGGATCTAGGTGGACTGCATGGGTATCCCTGGGAAAGGGAAATAGAATAGAGTTCACTGGCGAACTGATGGCTGATGGGGAGGTGAGCTAGAGGGTTCAGGTGGGAGGCCTGGAGGAATAGAGTAATAGAAGAAACTGACAGATTTGGTGACAATTCAGGGTTGAGGTAGAAACCTTGTGCAATGAAAACACCCTGGAATCTGTGAGGGTGACCCTAGCTAAATCCACTAGTAATAGGGGATATGGAGATTGAACTGGCCATCTTCTGTAACCAGGTAAAGCTCCTAGCAGTGAGTATGGGACAACCAAGCCACAAAACCTTCAACCTACAATCTATCATTCCTGGGAGATGTGCTGGGATAATGGTGGTGCAGAACTTGTGGGAGTAACCAACAATTTAAGGCCTACAGGGTAGTCCATACCTGACACTGCTTGTATTGCCAGGAAGCAAAGGCAGGACAGCCCAGGGACACAGGATAGAACCAAACATGACTGACATGAAAAAAAAGTCAATGTAATGATTCCTAATTGTTGCTGGATCCTAATGGCTCCCTCAAAAGAAAGGGTGAGAAGGCATAGCATCAATGACACAGACACGAGAAGTCAGTTGAAAGCAAACAGCAGACACGTTTATTCAATAATGGAGAAGGCCTTGTACACCCTCCTTCCAGCAGCCAAGCTGTGTCCCAATCTGGTGGCATTAGGTAGTCATCCCTCATTGCCTAGGCATGACCAGGAACTCTGACAGTGCCTGTGGCTAGGCCCTCAGGCAGACTCCACATTGGCTCATAAGGAAGTATATTATTCGCATGCCTTGCAACTGGTTTGAGCCAAGTTCCTCATCCCTATGGTCCTGTCCTATTAACACCTAATGGTAGTCTGCTATACTCATAGATCAATGCCTAGTCCAATTGCTATCAGACTGACATCACCTAGCAGGTGATGGTAGCATATGCAGAGACCTACAGGTGAGCACTAGATAGAGCCAGGGGAAACATGCATAAGAGAAGAGAAAGGATTGTAGGAGCTAGAGGGGTAGAACACTATGAGAACATGACCCACAGAATCAACTAAGCAGGACTCATAAGGGTTCACAGAGACTCAAGTGACAAAAACAGAACCTGTGCAGATCTGAGCTAGGTCCTCCGCATATATGTTATGCAGCTTGGTGTTCTTGTGGGACTCCCAACAGGGAGTGTTTCTTTTCCTTTTCCTTGCTCTTGTGAACCTTTTCCTTCTATTGGATCGACTCTCTCTCTCTCTCTCTCTCTCTCTCTCTCTCTCTCTCTCTCTCTCTTTCTCTTTTGAAGCAAAATGGAAGAAGAGTGGATCTGGAAGAGGGGAGTGGGGCAGGGGAGGGATGCTGCAGGCCGCAGGAATATATCATAAGAACTCAGCTGGTTATGGCAAAGTCACCACCTGTAGGGATCAGGGAATTCCTCCAGAGGAAGCCAAATCCCAAGGAGTTTTTGGTGTTACTTGGCTTGTTATATATCAGCTGTCTTCTTATGAAAATCATGTGTGCCTTCATAGTTTTCCCAATTGACTTTTCCCTAAGAAGGGCTAACAGTGTGGACTGATCATTCTCTGGACACACACATTCCAGGTATTTGGAGAACAGCCTCAGGAAAGGCTTTCTCTGGAATCAGATATCTCCCTTGGCCACTTTCAAGGACTAGCAGTAATAACAATCCACATGCAAGTCTCCTGATTTAAAGTAGATTCCACAAGGAGACACCGCCTAGGTCAGGTGGATGTTAAGTAATAGCTTTACACAATTTAGCTCGGACCCTCCTTTCTTACATCCTTACTAACTTTATAGACCTTTAACTCCTTACCTAACCTCTTCTAGGAATATTTAGATAACTTTCTGTGCTGACAGATATGCTCAGCCAGAACCCCAGTTCAAGCCTCCCTGTAATTATCATCATTGGCAGCATCCGGCCAGGTCCATCCCCAGATGGAGGAAAGTTCCTTATCAGAGATACCTCCGTACTTTCTAAGAACAGACTTAAGCATCCAGGCTACCCATTTGAGAAGGCCTGGCGGATGTGCCAATTAAGCTTTACTTCCTGCTTTCCCAAACCTTACCTCTAGTTCCAGATCTCCCTTTTACTATCACCAAAGGCATCTAGCTGTACACAGGTTGCCTAGTGACTGAGCACACTTTCTCCCACCCTGCAGAAAAACGGCAGATAGCTTGGACAGATAGGAGCCACAGGAAAAAAGAAGACAGTTTTATTTTCTCCCATTGACCTAGCAACTTATAGATTCTTAACATTTTCTACTAATCACGTTTAAGAGTTTAATAGTTGAGCACATAAGATCCCTCTTCTTAGATATTACCCGAATTTAGCCCTTAGTTAATTCATTTCCCCATTGGTCACTTCCCTTTGGGGTTGCAAATGATAATTAACGGTTATTGCCTCTCAGTGTGATTCTTATCACCCCTCCGTTTGACCCTGGAAGCCTGGCTTTATATACCAGGACTTCCAGGGCATGGGACGGAGAAGAGAAAAGAGAATGGAAGAACTAGATGGGTAAGAACTTGAGAGGAACAAACTGAGATGGGAAAGAACTAGATTGAAGGGTTAGAAGAGAGTACTAGAGGAACTAGATGGAAGATGAGGAAGAGTCAGATGGGAAAGCCCTAGCTGGGTAAGAACAAGGTGAAAAGGACCTAGATGAGGCAGAATTAAGATGAGAGAATTAAGATAGAAGTTAAGAGGGAACAGTAGATAAACAGAGAGAAATCAGGCAAGAAAGGAGCTAGGCAAGAGAACAGAACTGAAGCTGTGTATATAGGATGTTATGCCAGAGGAATTAAAGCAAGTGGACTATAGAGCTTGGTGTACTGAGATTCTATTTCCTGAAAATAGTCCTCGCCGTTAGTAGTTCTCTCTCCTGAGCCCCTGGGATGTGTAATATTAAGGCTGGTCCCGCTAATATTATACAATAGCTGGAGGAGTGGAGGGAGGAAAACTGTGGTCAGGATGTAATATATGAGAGAAGAATAAAAGAAAAAATAAAATTAAAGAAAAGAAAAGAAAATGCAGGTGAAATACTTATTTAGTTTCAGTAACGAGACTGAATGATGTGTAGGAAATTGTGTACAGTGAGTCCTGAAGAATTTAGAATAGGTAGAAAGAAGAAAGACAAGAGAATAAATAGAGGCATGGGTTCTAATTTTCCTTCCCTCCTAGAGACCAGCTCAGACATGGGGCAAGTAGCAATGGTACCAAGAGCTCCTCTTCTGAAGCAATAGAATAAAGTCCTCACAGTCAGGCACGGAAAGGCACAGGTCTGGTGGTCACCACCATCCTTACATCTGTAGGTGAGGATAGGATGTAGGCATACTCATGAGTCTAGTTAAGAAACCAGCCGAAGGAGTTGTGAATCAAAATGACTTTGGGCTAGAATTGAAACACTCTTTATATTAACTTCTTACACACAAAAAGATATTTTATCCATATCTAAGAGGAGACTACAGAACAAACTGAAGCTAAGTGAGTCACCCAGGCCTTGGAGAAGAGAAAGATCCAACAGTTGAATCAGCTACACACTCTTGTCACAGATATCAGAATGGCCATCCTGAAATCTGAGAGGACCAGATTTAAGCTCTCATAGTCATTCCCTTCTATAAGACATATTCACTACTCATATCACAGTCTTGGAGATAGGTGATAGTTTTAAGTAAGAAATAAAACCTCCAAGCTTTCATTTTGTAGATATTTCCTAATTTCAGAAGACTATATAAATTATACAAAATTTTACATTTGAAACAAAAAGTGCCTGTATCCTTATCCCTAACTAAAGGTGATTGTTGAAATAGAAAATAAATTAATTATAAAGGAAATATTTTGGAAAAGGGAACCTCAACTGAGAAATTTTCCCCACTAGATTGATCTGCAGGGAAGCTTGTGGAGCATTTCCTTTATTGATGATTGATATGGGAGGATCTAGCTCACTGTGAGGAGTAACACCCCTGGGCTGATGGTTCTGTGTGCTATAAGAAAGCAGAATGAGCAAAACATGAGGAGCATGCAAGTAAGCAGGCTTCTGTCTCAGTTCCTGCCTCCAGGTTCCTGCCTTGAGGCAGGACTTCCTTTGATGATGGACTATGATGTGGAAATGTAACACAAAATAAACCCTTTCCTCCCGAACTTGCTTTTCATTTTGGTATTTGTCTTAGTTAGGTTTTCTATTGTTGTGAAAAGACACCATGACCATGGAAACTCTCATCAAGGAAAACATTTAATTGGAGCTGGCTTACAGTTTCAGAAGTTCAGTTTATTATCATCACAGGACATGGCAGCATTCAGGCAGACATGGTGCTGGAGATGGAGCTGAGAGTTCTACACCCAGATCAGCAGCCAGCCAGAAGAGAATGCCATACTGACCTGATTTGAGTATCTGAGACCTCAAAGCCTGCCCTCAGTGATACACTTCTTCCAACAACACCACCACACCCACTCCAGCAAGGCCATACCTTCTAAGAGTGCCATTCTATGAGCCTATGAGGGCCATTTTCTTTCAAACCACCACAGTGTTTTATCACAGCAATAGGAGCCCTAACTAAGACAGGGCTAATATAACAAAATGTCATAGATATCATGCCAACTAAATGACAAAAAATGTCTTGCTTACTCTCTGATCCTGGAAGTCCAAGATGAAGGAAAAGTTGGCATCCGGTAGAAACCAGCTTTCCAGTTTATAGAGTTATTTTGCTCTATGTTGCCATGTGGTGGAAGAAGCAGGACACGTTTCCTGGGTCTCCCTTATCAGGAACTGGCCACGCCTACAGGGGCAGAGCACACAAAATTAATAGTCCTGTCCCTTCAGTCCTTCTTTCCTAACACTGGTAACATTGATAAGGATGTTTCAACTCTCTGTTGGAGGTCAGTCTTAACAGTTGTAACTTTAAGAGAATTGACATTGGTGGTAAAAATGTTACGTAAATACAGATGGGTTCTGAGCTCAGTATTCCAACGCATAGTCTTGCTTTTTGGATACTTGCCCATTGAGTTTATTTATAACAAACTCCTGGGGATACAGTTTCTAACAAACCCAAATTACTATGATAAACCTTAGAACAATTTGGTATATGTTCACCATGGGGAGACACAGAAAATATATTTTCCCTGAAAGAGTTTAGTTTCAAACTACTTTGTTCAGTTGAAAATTGCCCCATTGGAAAGTTCAACATGGAATGCCTACGTTACTGCAAGAGAAGCTTTTCACAGGATGCCTTCAGCACTGCAGGGTTCTACATGGGATGCCAACAATGCAGGGTATCTGCAGGACCCCAAAGAAAGTACAACATGTGGTGTCTGCAGGACCACAAGGAAGCTCAAACACTGGCCTCTGGCAACTAAGCTGATGAAAGGGAGGTATAGAACCTAGAAAGTTGAAAGAAAAAAGGAACAATCATGGGAGAAGTAGCAATATACTCCAACAAGGACCTTTAACTTTTCTTGGTGGAATACTTATGATTAGGCACAAGGCAGGGGAAAATTGGGCTATAAACGAAGAAGTATCAGGAACTTACCTTGAACTCCTTCAGTGCAAACGCACTGTCCTCCATCACTGAGCCAGCTGCATCTCATACTTAAGTCTCTACACACCCTGCTTACATTCTAGAGCCCCAAGGCTCTGAAGTCTTCCTGTACTCTTAGTCCATAAAGATTTAAGTCTCAAGATAACTCTCGGACTAACAGGCTCATTTAAAGACAGCCACAAGTTTATATGGTACAAACAGAGAAATATGTTTTAGTATAATTTGTGGTCATTTAAGTCTGGAAAAGATACTATAGGAGGAGAGGGGTACAAATGAATGGAAGTACAGATTGTCGTACTCAATTGAGCAACAGTGTGAGGAACTAAACAAAATGTAGGTCACACTGTGGGTTTCCAGCATTTCCTAACAGCATGGACTTTTGGAAACAGCAAAAGAATGTATAAAAATTGCCTAGTATATATGGGTATTTTATAGTTAGAGAGACTGTGTCATGTGACAAAACAGTGCTGTTGTGTGGCAGTATCTGGCACACAATCCTTAGTAAATAATAGCTGAGCTAAAATCGTATTATATTCACCATCGCCTAAGAATATGACTGGTGTCTGATTAGTTACAAAGGAAACACCACACAATAGCAGGTACTCTTTCCTTTATGAAAGAAGTTAATTTATCCTAAGTTCCTTTAGTTAGCTCTGAAATGATAGAACGTTTTTGTGACTACCAAGTCTAGAAAAAGATGTGTGCCACAAAACTCTTTCTTAGGAAAAGTGTCAATTTCACACAAAACGGAAAATACTGTAACCCTCATATTGAGGCCACAGAAATAGAAGCGAAAGACACTTTTTGTTAGTTATAATTTCACCATGTCTAATGACTGATGATCAACTGAAAGCAGAGTGTTGCTCTCAGAGTCTATCACATAAGATGCCAATTTATAAATGCAAAGAGGGAAGAGTGAACACATTTTATAAAGGCCTCATTATTCTTAGCCGTCGACTAATATACTGAAGAAATGACATCAGATGCATTCAGAAGAGGGACTTCTTTAACACATTAAAGAAAAATGTAGGCCCCACTCCACGCTGGTGGGAGCTAGTGCAAGAAAAGAACAGGTGATGGAGAGCTGGGAGTGATGGAGGAGCAGAGCGGTGAGCGCAACTGTGGAGAGAGGTGCCTGAGAGAGGGCTGAGGTCTATGGTGGATCCTGTTATTGCCCAGCGGGGTTGATGGGGTGGTGTGCAGCCGCCTGGAGCTTAAGCAGATGCAGACTCAGCCCCTGAACAAGCTGCCTGGCTGAGGGCATCACCCTAGCTCTAGGCAGTGACAGAGGGCTGAGATAAGGAACAGTCCACCTTCTAGATTGGACCTCCTCAAAGGACCTCCGTGTCCGGTGATGCCACTGAGGCCTATGTGTGAGTCAGTAGCCCTGATGTGGCTTGGGTCTGGGTTGATGTCTGAGAAGTGCATTGTCACCTGATGGCATGCAGATGTTTGTGGCCTGTGCAGTGGCCTGAATCCATGTTGATTTCCGTGGGCCGTGCTACATCCAGTGACTATACCGATGTGAGTGGTCTGCGCTGCCATCTAGGACTGTAGTGGTGTCTGAGTCAGGCTTGCCACCGAGGGCCATGTCTAGGTGTGAGGTTTTACTACAACTGGGGTCTCTGTTGATGCCTATGGCCTGTGCTACCACAGAAGGCCATACTGATGTTGTGGTCTGTGCTGCAGCCTGAAACCATGTTGATGTCCGTGGGACAATGCTTCGGCTATGGCCCACATCAATGTGGGTGGACTGTGCTGCTGCCTGGAGCCATGGAGATGCTCAGCCCATGCTGCTCCTGAGGGCCTTGTCCGGGGCCGTGTTCCTACTGTAACCAAGAGCCCTGTTTGAGGTCTGTGCTGACGCCAGAAACAATGTTGAAGCCCATGCTCCATTCTCCAGAGGATCCTAAAGAGCAAATGAACTACTTTGGTAGTGATATTGATGACAACAGACACAAAGCTGAGAACAATG
>CABHPP010144932.1:0-27135 GCA_902168425.1 Peromyscus attwateri
CCAGGTACAGCCCAGTGGAATGTCATCTCACTAGCACAGGTCCTTGAGGGTCAAGACCTCCTAAGTGTCCTGTGGCTCTGAAGAGTTGGGGACAGTAAAACTGAGCCTGCCTTTGAGCAAAGGCACAAGCCTGCTTCTTACAATAGGGGTGCCCTGGGAGTTGTTTCACTGAGCCATCACATTAACCTAAAAACCAGATGGAGAGATTCGTGGGTTTCAAGAAAAACTTTAAAAATTAATGAAGCTCAAACACCCAGGGCTTGGGCTCCTGTGGTAAGAATGGCTTTCCATCCCATATCACAGCTCTGGTACTTTCACAGCTCAAGCCAAGGTGACTGGATTCCGCACATAACCACAACACTCATTCATCATGTATGTTTATAATAACTGACATACTTCAAGGCCATTGATAAAAAGCAGCTTGCTGATGGCCAAGGGTCTCACTGGCCACGCAATGGGAAAGGCTTTTGGCCAAGCCTCCAGATCTGGGTAATATGTGACTTATCTCAGGAACGCCTGGCTTTGAAAAATATACAAAGTGACCCATGATGGACCCTGTTTTCTGGCCCCTGTGCATTCTCTGCCTCATTAAAAATGTTGCTTGTTTAAAATTGCTCAGGGACAATTAAGTAGGCCTGAAGTTGATTTATGGGAGACAAACAGAGCCATGAATGCATAGAAGCATTGTTACATCGGGAAGGTAATTCATGATAAGGCTAAGCTGATGGGGGTAGGCCGACTCAAGGTCGACCATAGAAAGTGATGGATCTTGACAGCCGTCCAGATCCACGGAGGTTCACAGCCTTCAAGTGAGCATGGCATTTCATATCCTAGCCCACACTTGAGTTCAGTGGTTCAATACTTGAAAAAGAAATGAAAAACAACCCACACAGTTGCACGTGTCCACACACATTTGGAGTAGAAATCACAGGGAACAGTTGTATACTCAAGTAAGAGTGAGTGATGTTACTTCCCCCGCCAGGTGTAGGGTTGTTTCTTTGGAAGGCATAGAGACCACTCAGGGGTATCTGGACCTTCCTTTGGGGGATCTTTGGAGCTGGGTTGACAAGAGAGTCATTGATAAAGCTCAAATCAGGGAAAGAAGCAGAATGAGGCTGTGGGTTACATCTGTAGGGAAACGATACTAGAAGGCAGATGACGTCCTAGGCATTTGGGCACTTCACTTTTCCTGGCTGAGTCTGTGACTGGTGTGGAGCTGTGTTGGTATTGGGCACCCTAACAACAGCACTATGGGCCGGTAGCTCCTGCTAAGGCAGAAGCTGAATCTGGAGTATAGCTTTGGGGCTACCAGTTGTCTTCTGTCCAGCCCCTCTATGGACACAGGGCACCTGCTTCCAGCCACTATGAATGTTGACTCTCAACTGCCTCAGTGGACATAACTCTCTACCTGAGAGCTGGTCCCAGGGCATCCAGCTGGGGCAGGCTCCCCCAGGACTGATACCTTTAGGCACTTGTTCACACACCTGTTTGACTGCATCCTTTCTCTGAGCATCCATGTGTTGCTTGATAATGGGATCCTAATCAGAAATGTATTGTTAAGTTTCATTATCATGAAAATATCATAGAGCCAGGTTGCCAAAAAGCCTCGACAGCACAGGTGAATCACCGGACCAGGCCTTTGATGAGGTCAAGAAACACAGTAAAAGCACAATGGGCAGGCTACTGCTGCATAAGACAATCTTTTCTTACACTAAACTTAATAAATAGAAATCTGCTCTGAAATAATGAGAGTACAGTAGGCACAGAGTTGTCTGTGAAGTAGTACACACTGCTGAGGAGTGTGTGTGCTGGGTTTTATAGGAGTGGCAGAACTGTACTGTTTGTTGGTTTTTTCTCACCCACTACAGCACAAGCATGTGAATAATGCATGGTGGTAAGGCTTTAGAAAGGCTACAGTGCCGCTCCATGACAGGAACCTTTCAGCTCCATTGCAGTCTTGTGGGACTACCGTTTATGTCTGGCCCTTCATTGACTTGCTGGCCATCGACGAAAACACACACTCCCTAACACCTGTGACCTGGTGGCTTACCCCGGAACCACTTAGAGAGTTTGGTGTGAGAAGTCTGGGCTCCCAACCCCATTCCCTCTGCCTCAGTTCTCTCGACTACACATTCTCAGTGCATAATTACTTACAGGCAAAGAAGAAAACTCAAATTGTAGGCCTGACTGGAAGTCTCATTTAATATTTCCTCACATGGATCTTTTTGGGAAGGTGATCCTAAGGAAATAAAGCAATCATCAGAAAATGGCATGGTCCCAGCTCCCACTGGAGTCCCACCTACCTCTTTTTTTTTTTTTTTTTCCAAGGAAGACATCCCACCCATTTCTTAAACCCATGTGTCTGCCTCTCTGGGTTTTGAATGTCATGCTCTTCAACTGGAATGACCTTCCTGAAGGCCCCAATTAATTAAAACATCAGCTCTAGCATTAAGCCTTCCCCATTTCCTTCCATCAGCAACCACCTCTGAATCCAAGTCACTCCTGTCTGCTCTGAACCCCAGGGCTGTCCATGAACCACCACCAAAGACTCCTTTGTTCCAGTGAGGGGACATGGTACCAATGTGATGGGGTTACTGTGAGTGCTTGGAAATACCTGAAATGCTTGTATGCAGATTTAAGTTGATTTAAACTGTCCTTGTCCTCAGTTTGTCTGGATTATAAATTTATTGGCTAGAAATAATAAAAAATACGTGACTATTTTGCACTCCCAACACCAAGGAAACCCAAACTCCTAATAAGTGCCAAATGGTTGCTTCATTTAAAGACGGTGTTCCTGAACTCAGGGAGACATTTGTGTGCTTGGAATTTTATGTTTCTGTCATATTTATCACTGACTTGAACCCGAGAGCCATTTTAAAAATTACAGCTTCTTGTTGGGATTGGAAACGAAGTCAACTGTGTATTAGCCACTTTTCTCACCATTTGATAAAATACCTTCTTAAAGAAGGGAGGGTTTATGTTGGCTCAGTCTGAAGTACACTACATCATGGGGGAAGTCATGGCAGCAGAAACACAGGATGCTGGTCACATTGGATCTGCGGTGAGAACACCGCATGCCAGCGTTCAGCAGCCTTCCTCCTCCTCATGCAATCCAGAGCCCCAGATCACAGGATTGAAATGCCCACACTCAGGGTGTATCTTTCCTCTTTGCTTAAACCTTTCTGGAAACGATCTCAGACATACCCAGAGGTGTATTTTCATGATTTCGAAGTCCAGTGAGGCTGATAATGAAGGCAAATCAGCTTAGCTTCTTGCTCTGAAATCAGCAAGGCATTCCATGTTCTCTCTCTCCACAGCATTCCTGAGCTCTCATAGCCAGGGCTAGAGAATGTTAGTTTCTTTAAGCATTGATGAGAAAGTTGTGTCTCTGAGCATGTGCCCTGGGGGCTAGCCCCTGTAGTCTGGTAACAACGTCACTTGTCTTATAGATGCTGGAGGTTTGTATGGTGAAGGATAACCTCACAATGAGCTGGGATGTGAAGTAAAGTTGGGATATCATTCCATACAATTGACTTGTTGATTCAGGGAAGATTGGCCCCAAGGGGCTCTCGGCAACAGCAAAGCCACTAGGGCTGAACCCCGTGTGCTCTGATTGTCCCCACAGGGTTTTTCTGAGCCGAATCCAGTGGTGGCTCATGTGTGGGTAAGGTTGCACTGTGGTTAGAAAGGTATTTATGCGCTTACGATTTACAGGGTAAGAAAGCCACATTGTCATCTGAAAGAAGACAAATGGCAAATTGCTGGGGCAGCAGGCCCCTAGGGGCTAATTCAGGAAGCTCACCAGTGATTCAACATGTCAAAGGTCAGCTCTGTGCTATGAAATAAAAATACAAGTTCTTTTAGCATAAACAATACAGGGACATTCTCAAGTGTCCCAAGACATCAGTCACATCAGACACATTCGATGTCCTACAAGATGCCCCCATGAATCTATGCCTAGAGGTTACAGCATAGCAGCAGAGGAGCTGATTAGAGACTGTTGTCACATGGTGTGTCCAGGTATGCACCTTGCTTAGAGCTAGGGCTGAGGACTTCCACTGAACTCCTGGAATTCACCAGGCTGTGACTGCTGCATGTCGCTTCACCTGCGTGACCTAATGATGACCCTGGAACTTACCCATCTCCATTCTCTTTGGGTCTTGTATAGGTTGTTGTAAGAGACTGCAAGGCAGCTATGCAGCTCACACTCCTGGTGTGGTTTGAGCAGGCAGTGGGGACAGTGAGAACCCTGGGTTCCCGTCATGCTACCGTCTTTCTTGCTATGGACCACAAAGTATGAGCAGCTACAGTTCCTCTTAGTGGGTGGTGCAAATCAAATATAAGACTTGCGTACAGCAGACCAGGAAGTGTTTGCATCACAAGCACATGACACACGGCAGATACATTTCAGTCGCCTTATTCTGCTCTGTGCAAGGGAGGCCAAGAAGGCCATGTGTTTAGGAATGTGTGGCCCTATCTGGCTGATTCATCCCTGTATCTTGGCTCAAAGTCTAGTAAGAGAAATTCAACCAGTATAAAGTTGGATTGGTTTTCATAGTTCTTTTTCCTTGAAGTTAAAGATCTTGATTTAAAATTTTTCCTTAGTGTATGAAATATTGGGTTTCCCTATGACATTTCCATACATATATATCATTGGGCCTTGAGTTTATTTACAAGGCCCACTTCCCTCCCCTTCCCTCCTCTCCATTTCTCCATGGTCCTTTCTCCTCCTGAATAGTTTCCCTCTACTTTCACGTCGTGTGTGTGTGTGTGTGTGTGTGTGTGTGTGTGTGTGTGTGTGTGTGTCTGCATGTGTAGTTAAATCTAGATTCTGCAAGAGAGAAAATAGAACTATCTCATTCCTCTATCAACTTCATTCCTCTTCCCCCTCCTTTTAAAACTCCTTTGCCTCCATCACAGCCCCCTTTAGCTCCATGCCCCACGAATGCAAGCAGAGATATTTGAACTTATATTCTGCATATGAGAGGGAGCATACAATAGTTACCTTTCTGAATCTGGAGTTTGTTTAACATGATGATCTGTAGTTCTAGCCATGCTCTGTAAATTGCATAATTTCATTCCTTTTATAGCTGAATAAAATCCCAGTGCATACAATCCACATTTTCTTTATGCATCCATCAGTTGGTGGGCCATCTAGCTGCTCCTGTATGTTGGCTACTGTGAATAGTGCAGCAATAAAAATGGGTGTGCAAGTGTTTCCTGTGGCCTTCTGGTTACACACTCAGGGGTGGGAGAGCTGTGTGATCATCTCCTGTGGCCTTCTGGTACACACTCAGGGGTGGGAGAGCTGTGTGATCATCTCCTGTGGCCTTCTGGTACACACTCAGGGGTGGGAGAGCTGTGTGGTTGTCTCCTGTGGCCTTCTGGTACACACCCAGGGGTGGGAGAGCTGAGACACAGGTAGTTTTATTTTTAGTTTTTTTGAGGACCCACCATACTCACTCGCATGGGGCTTCAGCGGTTTACATCCTCACATTGTGAATAAGGTTTCTGTTTCTTCATATCCTCTCCAGCATTTGTTCTTTTTGTTTTCCTGATGGTGACCAATCTGATTTTGGAGAGATGGAATATCAAATATTAAATTGGGTTTCCATGGTGGCTAAGGATGTCAAACACCTTCCAAGCATGTATGGTCCATTTGCATTTCTTCCTTTGAGAACTATCTGTTCATTTTATTACCTCATTTTTTATTGATTTCAGGTTTTGGTATTAGTATTTGTATTTATGTGTATATTTGAGATATTAATGTATCTTTGTCACTCTTGGGATTGTTTCCTTCACAGTGCAGGGCTTTTAAATTCCATGGAAGCCAATTTACCAGTTTGGGAAATTGTTCCCCTTCCTGCCGCCCCCCCCCCCCCCCCCCCCCCCACACCTAGTGGAGTTCTTTTTGGAAAGTCTTTGGTTACGCTTATGTCTTGATTTATTTGTGTTTTCCTGTAGCTGTTTACAAATTTCTTATATTAATATCTTAGGTTGGTTCTTGAGTAGGGTGAGAGATATGGAACTAGTTTATCTTCCTGAATGTGGAGAAAGATTTCTAACTACTTTTTGTCAAAGAAACTGTCATTTCTCCAATGTTTATTTTTGATACCTTTTGTTGAAAGTTAGGTGGCTTTGACTGTGTGTATTTATTTGTGAATACTTTTGCTATTCATTGGTCTGCCTGTCTGGATTTGGGCAAGTCCCATGATGATCTTACTACTCTGTCTCTGTGGTATAATTTGGGATCTTTCTGGTCAGCATCACTTGGCTGTTTGAAGCCTTCTCTGCTTCTTCATGCATTTCAGGATTTTTTTTCTTCAGCATTCTGGTGGAGAATGTTGACATTTTGGTGAAGACTGCGTTCATCCTGTAGATTGTTTTAATAATACAGATATTTTTCATATTAATTCTGCCAATATATGAACATGGGATGCATTTCCATCTTATAATCAATTTTTTCAATTATTTTCTTCAATGTTTTAAAGTTTTCCTTGTAGAGATGAGTCTTAGTTGAGTTTACCCATAAATATTTTTGAAAACTATTTAAATGGTTGTTCTTTCCTCCTTAGTAAAACAAGAACAATTAACACTCCCTGAGAAGTAGAAGGAAGATATAGTCAAAACCACAGCTGAAAATGAATTAACAGTATGAAGAATCAATGATTTCGTGTTCTCTAAGTTTGTCGTGGGTCTGTAGGGAAGCCACACACTTACTCACAGTCTGCTGCTTTGCTGGAGTGTTGATTCAATTTCCCTTTTCTGCTAAAGTCCTTTGGGTCTCTTGAGTATCACGGCATTTATAAATATGGGTAATTTGACTTATGTTTGCATTTTATTTTTTCTCTTGTTACGTCTTTAGCTAAATTTGGAGTAAAAGTGGAAAGAAGAGATATCTGTGTTTTATTTCTGTTTTCAGAGATAATAGTTTCAAAGTTCCCCTATTTATTATAATATAGTTTTTTTAATACAGAAGCTTTTATGTTGAAATATGTTCCTCCTATATCTGGTTTATTTGGGGCTTTTCTCATGAAGAAGTATTCAAGCTTGTCAAAGGCCCTTTAAAAATATCTATTAATGTAATCCTATGATACTTGTCCTTATGTTTATTTGTGTGCCATATTACACTTGTTGACTTGTACATATTGAACCAAACTTGAACTGGCATGAAACCAACTTCTTTATTATGTATGATCTTCTTAATGTGTTCCTGAACATAGTTTGTAAAGATTTTATTGAGAATTTTTGCATCTATGTTTTTCAGAGAAATTATACATTTCCTGTGCCCATATCTGGGTTTGGTAGGGGGGTGATACTGGCTTCACAGAATGAGTTTGGTAGTGCTCTTTCCCTTTCTGCTTGATGGGACAATTGAGGAGCATTGGTGTAAACTCATCCTTGAATGTGTTGTTGAAACTAAATAGTGAATGTGTCCAGCCCTGGCTCTTCTTTGTTGGGAGACATTTTGTTACTATTCAATTTCATTGCTTGGTGCAGACCTTCTTGGGTTGCTTATGTGCTCTGGTCATACCTGTCTAGATATTTACCCACTTCTTCTGGAGATTGCTAATTTTTTTTGTAATGCAAATTTACAAACTATTCCCTAACGAGTCTCTGGATTTCACTGCAATCCATTTCAATGCCTTCATTTTCATCTCTAATTTTATTAATTGGGATCTCCTTTTTTCTTAGTTTAGTTTAGGTTCCTTTAAAGAAACAACCCCCATTTCCCTGATTCTTTTTATTCTTTCATTTTCAGTTTCATTATTGTCCATCTTATCTCTATTGGTTTTTCGTCTAGTGCTCTTGGGTCTGGCTTGTTCTTTTTCCAATACCTTGAGGTGCATGATATTTATGTGAGACCCTCCTAATTTAATATACCTGCTTATAGCTGTAACCTCTTAGATCTGCCTTAGCTGTACCCCCAAATCTGTTAAGTTGTGCCTTTAGTTTCCTTTGAACCTAGAAATTTATTTCTATTTTGTTTTATTTTGCTTTTAGATACAGTCTCATGTAACCCAAGTGACCCTCAAAGTCACCATGCAGTTCAGGCTAGCAGAATTCTTCCTAATCTTGATGACACTACTTCCCATGTGGCGCCAGGATCACAGCCCTGCACTCTAATGTCCTGTTTGGTTCTACACACTTCAAAGTTTACTCCCTAATTTATCTAGTGACCACCGATCACTCAGGAGTACTTCTCAATCTCCAGTACTTTTTATAGTTTTGTGTTTTCTCTTGCTAATTCTAGTTTTTCTCCCTACTATGATTTGATAAGATATAAGAATTTATTTTTATTTTTTGGTATGGTTGTGTCTTTCTTGTGGCCAAGAACATGATCTTAGAGAAATTTCTGTAGGCTAGGGAGAAGAATGTATACTCTGCAACAGTTGGTTGTGATATTCAGAGAATGTCTAGTAAGTCCGTTTGATCTAAACTACCCTCGTTTCTTGTCTGGATGACTTATTTAAACATGAGAGTGGGTTGTTGAAATCACCAACTATTATTTTATCAGAACCTGTTTAACCTTTTATGTTCATCAGCATTCTTTCTTTTAATTAATTGGGAGCCCCATTGCTTAGTGCAGGTTACAATTGTTACATCATCTAGATGTGTTATTCCCCTTTAAATATGGAATGGTCTACTTTATCTCCTCTGATTAGTTCTGATTTGAAGTCTGTTTTATCATACTTCAGAATGGCTATGCCATAATGAACTTGTTTGCTTGATAATTTATATTTTGTCTCAACTCTGTCTTTGATTGTCTATCATTGAGGTGCATTGGAGACAAGCAATATTTGCATCTTGTTTTTAAAATCTATTCATTCTAATTCTCATCTCTTAAGTAGAGACTTATGGACATTTTTATTTATGGTTCTTATTGAGACCAGTTTCCTGATTCTTGTAATTTTGTTGGTCGATTTTCTGATTTGTTGGATTGTTATTTGTTCTTTTCTTCCTCTATATTGATATTAGGGTTTGCTCTTGCCGTGCTGAGTGTGATGAATTCTAGTTTAGTTCTCCCTTTTCATCTATTCCACGGAATTTATTCTTTCCTGTGGTTTAATGGCTGAAATGTCTTTCCTCTTTCCCTTTGTTTAACAGCACTGCCCTTTGAGTCATCCAAAGTCCAAGTGGGAAGAAAGGCCACTGTACCCAGAATGGAGGATACTGGGTACCCAAGTGATGAAAAGATGGGGGCAGACCTCAGTGGCTTTAGGGAGAGCTGTGACCTTCTGTAAGGTGGAGGAGTGTCTTGATAGATGGGCCCAGGCCCCATGATCATCCTTTGAAAGCAAGAGCTGTGGCATGTTGGGTAAAAGCGGAGATCCAGGGAAAACTGCTGGGGATACTGCCTGACTATGGGGGAGATGGTGAAGGGGAGGCACTTGGCCCCCCTTTTTATATCCCCTTCATCAGCATCTTTCTTGAGTCAGTCCCCTCAGAAACCACCTGGAAAACATTCATTTTTTTTCTTTTAAAATTTGTTTTGTCTGAATCAATATAGCTAGCTCAGCTTCCTTACAGCAGCTGCTTGCATGGTATGTACTTTCCATCTTTTTAATTTTAGCCAGTGTGTGTTGTTGAATCTAGAGTATGTTATTTGAAACCAAGTGAGGTGTGGTGGCACACAACTGTAATCCCAGCACCCAGGAGGCATAAACCAGAGGATCACTAGTTCAAGGCCTGCCTGGGCTACATATACTACAAGATCCACTTCAGCCTGAGCTGCGTTATAAAACCTAAGAGAAACAAGACAAGTATGCTGCTGTCTGTAGGAAAAGCAGAGTTGGATCTTATTTTATCTAGTTGACAATCTCTACTTTCTGATTACATTGTTTAATCCACTCATATTTAATTTTATGGCTTACAGAGTTGGATTTGTGTCAACCATTTAAATTTTGTTTTACCTAGATCTTGTGTCTATTTTGCTCCTGGCTTAATATACAAAGGGACACATTATAAATTTTAGGTTTGTGCTTGGGGGTACAAGATGTAATGATATACCATTTCATTCTCCTTCAAGGTTTTCATCACCGTGAGCAACTCAGAACCTCTTCTGTACTTTGCAGGCTCTGGTGATCTGCTCTGAGAGGGAGAACAGAAAGGAAAGCCATGGGCATTGTTTGCCTTTGGCAAGGAGGAGAAATGTCATTAGGGAGATGCTAAGTAGCTGGTCAGTCATTGCTCTCTCGAACCTGCATCCATTCAGAGACCTCTCCTCAGGTTCCTTCAGGGGCATTAAGAAGTTGGTATCTGAATGGTAAGGAAATTAACTGTCCTTGGATCTGCCCACCACTGTCCACGAGGACTGGAAGGGCAGCTCTCATTCTAGATGGGAAGACTGCAATCAACCCAAAGCCATTCCTCACCGCTCCCAACAGCAAGGCACCATCCAGGGCCTCCCGCCATGGGCTGCTGTTCTCTTCCTGAAAACCACAGGCTTGTTGTAAATGACAACAGAGATGATCTGGCAGTGTGGATAAAGGACTCACCATATTAGAGATATGTGGGACATGCAGTGCTGGACATCATTAAGACCTCCAGATAAACCAAGGAAAGATTGTGGACAGGACAAAGAGGACAGTCTTGGAAGACAGGTGTTAGTGTGTGTGTGTGTGTGTGAATTTAACAGCAGCATAGCTGGTGGGTTTTTTCCCATCACACACACACACACACACACACACACACACACACACACACACACACATATATATATATATATACACACATACACACATATATAATATGTACACATATATAAATATACATTTCTTTTAATATAGAAATCGAAAAGAAACATTAAAAAATGATTAGAGGAAGGGGGTTGGAGCTAGAAGGTGGAAGACATAATGAAGTGGATGGTTGAATTCCTTGGGAGTGTAGGAAGCAACAGTCCCCCCAAGTTTTATGAAGTTGTGGTTAATGAGTGATGGATGGAGACCTGAACCTCATCTATGTTTTATTATTTACTTAGTGTAGTAAAAATATGGAGAAAAATAATGTAGAGTGTCAGGGGGAGTTCAGGACCTGAAATGGGCCATCTGAAACATGATCTGACAAAGGAACACTGTGAACCCGATCCAGGGACTTTAACTCCACACGAGGGAGTACAAAACCTCCTGCCCTGTAAAATAGACGCTACACTTGGTTACTTGCCTGGGGGGAAGGAAGCGGAGGCTCATCTCTGCTTCCTGAATACTTGCTGAACTCTGCAGGGGATGTGGTAACCGGTACTACACTGTAAATGCCTCGTTCACTGTGTCTGTCCAAGCTCCTTACCTGTGTCCTGATGCCTGTCTTTGCCTCCATGCCCCCCTCTGCCTGAAATTGCCTATCTGAGCTTGGATGTCCAGACCTCACCTTATTTTCAAAATCACTTTGCACACTAACTACTACCATGGGCCTGGCCTCTGGGTCTGAATTTCTAAAGGGCAGTCTGATTCTCATTGATTCCCAGACTTCCTGGACCTGCTGGGTTGCATCATAGATTGTTATTGGCTGGATTTATATTGTGTCATCTTGGCTGACCTGGGCTGTATTCCATAGAATTGTCATCTCTGAATGGTTCCAAGGAAGCTTGGGCCACACTTTCCACCATGTAGGTTACAGAGAGGGAGATTTCTTTCTCAAAGGGCAAGGGAAGGCTCTCACTCCTTTCTCTCTAACCAGAGTTCAAAGCAGTTGGTCCTTGTGGGCATTACACAGTTCTGGTGACTACACATCCTTATTTCCTATTCCAGGCATTCTTCCCCCATCCCATCACCTGACCTGAACTGAATGCAGGCTGTGAACCATGATATTGGATACAAAATGGACAAGACGGTCTCAGAGACCTGAGTAACCAGCTCCATGGCCACATATGGACAAATCCCTGCAGGAACCTCTCATCCCTAAGTCCCAGGAGTTCTTCTTGGCAGTGGACCCTGACTAGGGACCCCTGTGAACCACCAGAATCCTTCCAGATCTGCTTCTTCTCCCTTCGGAGTTCAAGCACATGGTAGCTGACCCAGGGCACAGGTTGGCTTGAGGACTTCCATATATTTAAGCTAAGATGGCTTCTCAGGTTCTTCTGGGTGACTGGACTAAGGTAAAGGGCTGTTTGGCAGCCACAGCTCAGGGAGGCCATGTGTTTTGATCTCCTTTTATGATGTGGTCATTTCTCAGGACATGGGGGTCAAGGACATGACGGCTTAATCTCAACAGCCTGCAGGGACATGCTCTTGGGTACCGACATGGGTGACCCCCATGCAGTATAACTCTACAGGCTGTCTTGCAGAATCACACTGAAGCCCTGAAGCCCTGGGCCGGGGAGCTCCCCCTCTGCTCTCTCTGGCACAGTTGTGTTTGCCTTTCTGGTCTTGAATCTAGCTCTAGGCTCTTCTGCTGGTTTGTGATCCCTGATAATTTGGTTCCTATGGTGCCTCAGCTCCTGTTTATCTTCTCAGCATACCTCAGGCTCAGAGAAGTCACCATGGCCCCTTCTGGCTGCTGCACACACTGTGTGGTAGCCCCTGCAGCCCAGGATGTTTCTTTGTTTAGGATCAGAAAAACTCACAGGGAGTCCATGGACAAGGAGAAATCACCCCTGACTTGGAATGACCCAATGAGGACAAGATGTCCAATGTTACCAGGAGCAAGGCATCAGCTCATCGGGCTCAGCTCCACTCCTGGGGTCTGAGGCAAAGATGGGTGTCTCTGAGGCTCCAGAGCACCTGGTCAAGGGCTCACTCTTTTTTTTTTTTTTTTTTTTCCGAGACAGGGTTTCTCTGTGTAGCTTTGTGCCTTTCCTGGATCTCACTGTGTAGCCCAGGCTGGCCTCGAACTCACAAAGATCCTCCTGCCTCTGCCTCCCGAGTGCTGGGATTAAAGGCTGTGCCACCACCGCCCGGCCAAGGGCTCACTCTTTAGCTCAGCTCCATCATATACTAGACCAGCACCCAGAAGTGAGGAATTGTGGCATACCAGGTGTTTTAGCTAACAGACTTCAGGCTTCTCTTTTCTTGTTCATGAAGTTCTCTGATATGTCTGTTGCCATGGTTACAATTGTGGATGCTTAGTCATCTCTTCTAGTGACAGAAGACATCACTACCCAGTGGCTTTCTATCAGGCTGGAAATCTGGTGCCCAAAAAGAAGGGTGTGACAGACACAAGAGGACCCTTCAAACTGTGCTGCATTTCCACACTTGGGACTCTTGCTAATGCCAATCCCACATGACTGTATCTTTAGAAGAAGGGATTAGGATATGTATTGGAACCTAGGACACATGGAGGGATGGCCATGCGAGACACCTGCCAGCCAAGAGGTGGGGCTCAGGAGGGCCTAACTCTGTCGGCACTGGAGCTGAGATTCCTGCCTTACTTTCACTGTTAGAGCCCGCTAGTCTGGGATGTTTCTTGTAGCAGCCTGAGCAGCCCATACTGGAAATCCTCTTTGGTTACTGCTAGTGAGTGGCTCTCCTTGGAACTTTGATGTATTTAGTAGCACATTGAGTAATAAGCACTCATGTAGCAACCATAAGCCATGCTCACCTTCCTTCCTGCATTTCCTATATCACCTGCCCACCTCTATCTCTCAACCATCTAATTACAGATGCTGGAGGCAGCCCTGTTCACCACCTTTACAGACCCCTGTGAGTGTGGTCACAGTGGTGGCCTTATCTAGGCAAGTGCACTTTAGGTTGGCATGTCCTCCTGAGGATACAGAGGTGACGAGGGGCAATGGCCTGCAGGGCCCTGCGTGTGGGGTTCTTTCCCTGCCCCTGACCCATGCAGCTTAGAACTTGCTTTCTAGCCCCGTCCCTCTCCATCTCTGCCTGTGAAGTACTGTGCTTCCAGTAATCCACATCACTGAGTGAGGGGAGCAGAGCCTGGAGGGCGATTTCATGGACAGATCTCGGAAGCAGCAGGTTGTATTTGCAGCCTTCTAGGTCTGGGCGCAGGGATGTAGAAAAACAGTATCTCCCCACTTTCTGCTGAGCTACAGGTGTGGCTGGAAGAACAGTATGGCAGTCTGTCTCAGGTAAGGCATCTCTCCTCATCTCCAGGCATGGGAGCTGCCACTTACTAACCATGTGGTCAAAGGCTCTAAGTGGCAGTAGTCATCCCTGTCACCGTGTGATGGTTTGGTGGTTCTTGATGTCACGAATGTGTTGCCTACTGTCTTTGTTTTAAAAATGAGAAGTCAGGATCTAGGGAGACCATAATCTCTCACAGTTCACGAATCTTGCTGACTTCTGCCCAGCCAGCGCTTATGTCTCTGCCATGGCATCATCCTGTTAACAGACTCCTGGGAAGCTTGGAGCACACATGGACGTTGGGAAAAGATGGCTCCCTAGCACATGAGAATAGGAGCATTCCTTCACAGGGAGATTGCTTTGGCCTTTACTGAACTCCCATGCCTGTCTCCATTAGTTCTTGGATCTGGGTCTTCAGGAAACCACTCTGTCCTGTCGTCTGGAGGCTTTGGCTGGCAGGCACCAGAGCCTGGCCAGTTCTGACAGGCTCCCAGGACATTAGCAGCCATCTTCTGGCCAAGAACAGAGAGTATGAATGCTTCCCACAAGTGCAGGCTCACTGAAGAGCACAAGATGTGGCCACTCCTGAAAATGGACCCTTCTCCTACCCGATGTACTCAAGTCATGGTTTTTCTGGGGGTGTTTGGTGACTTATTAAGGGGCTAGCATAGCCTGGACAATTTCATGACTCCCGAGGATCCTCTTGTGCTCTGGCACCCCTAGTGCTGGGGGTTCTGGTATTGCCTGTAGTCTACCTCAGTGCCACCTGTCCTGGGGCCCCAGGTGCTCCGGCCAGACCTTTGGTCCAGTGGAGAATGTGTCCAGTCCTGGCTCCATGTCTGCACTCTTCTTACTCCCAGATGGACCTGTCCAAAGAGTCCCCTCTCACAGGGGTGGCCAGCACTCTGAATATGATAGCTTTTCTTCAAGGCCCCCATATTAGAGGTGAGAAAACTTGGCACACGCGTTGAGCCTCCCTAGTTGACTTTGAGGCAGTGAAAAGGGACATTATCTGATCCTTAAAATCATGTGGTCCCTTTTGAAGTCAGAGATTCCAGACATGAAAGGAGGTGTCAGATGGCCTTGAGGAAGTGAACTTTCCTGCCCATGGCTTGGTTCTGTGAGGAATTAAATGGCCCTGAGCTGCAAAAATTAACCCTGAAAAATGCCCAGCAAAGAAAAAAATACTTGGACCCCATCCTACAGTTGCAAGGAAATTGAATTCTGCCAGCCACTACTGAGCGTTGAAGGCGATGGAGCACCGGAAGGGGATGCATGCTGACCCCCACCTTGACTTTAGCCTCCTGAGATGCTTCAGACTCCCTTTGCCAAGACTTCTCACCTTCGAGAAGCTGGGATGATAAAGATGTTTTAGTCTGCGGAGTTCATGGTCATTTGCAACGCAGCAATAGGAAACTAGAACAATTCTCCAACTTGCCCCCCACATCCTCTGGCCAGGCTTTTAGCACAGCTCTTAGGATTTCCTTTTGCTCTGGGCCTCACCATGACTTTTCTATTTTTAAAGATTTGAGTCAGCTTGAAACAGTGTCTCACTCTGTAACTCAGGATGGCCTCGAACTCATGGCCCTTCTGCTCAAGACTTTTGAGTGCTGAGATAACAGGTCTCACTACACATAATCATATGTAGCCTAATTAATACTTTTAATGGTTAGATAATATGTATAAATATTTATGGTGTCCAGTGCAAAAGTTCAGTAAGTGTTTATAATGTGTAACAATGAAATCAGGACAATTAGCATTCCCACCCCCTTAGACATTTATCATTTCTATGTGATGAGGAGTCTGGAGTCATCTAGCATTTTGAAATGTGAGTTGCTGTGCCTGTATTTATCCCACTGAGTTCTTTAGGGACACCAGGACTAACTTCTGTGTACCTACATTTTGGTACCTGCTGATTGGCCCGGTCCTGGGTTCATCTTCCTTCCTCTCCCTGAGCATCAAGTCACCAGGATGCTGAAGACCCCGGACCTTGCTAGCCACTTAACCTCTTTAGAGTTGTCCCTCTGACTCCACACCTCAGAGAGCCAGGAGGAAGCAGCAGGTTTGGGCCTTTCTGACTCACCTCCAGGGGACTCTGCTCCTATGCCTTTGTGTCCTGTTGCTTCAAGTCATTCATTGGAGCATAAAGGGACCACAAACCCCAGAATGATCTTCAGTCATCCCTAGAGAAGACCAAGAAAAATGTCACCAGATGTCCAAACCATGGTAACCCAAGGCCAGAGAGGAGTGCACAGTTTTAGAATTATAGGCGCTTCTGCTGTCTGTAGGGTTGGGAAATTGTTATCGTTGTGTAGGAGGGTTGGTGATTTATTTGAAATTCTTGGAAGGATTGCAATAAGAGAAGTCTGACAGAAGTCTCAGAGCTGCTGACTAGCTAGCTTAAAAGTATGCAGTCTACTCAGCAAACCACAGGAAAAATATGGGAGAAAATATTTTCTATAAAAATTGGAAATGTTAAATAAAAAGTGTCTGTGAAGATGCAGAGTGGGTGGGATCTCACTTGATCTCTGTTCATCAAACAAAACAAAATCTTTTATTTTGATTCAATTACAGACTTCTGGGAAGTTGTAAAAGTAAAACACAGAATGCCATGTCCCTTCTTTGGCCTCCCTCTCCATGGCGACTTTTTTTTTTTTTTTTTTTTTAAATAACTGTAGTACAATATCAAAAATAAGAGACTGACAGTAGCACATGTTAGGGGTTGAATTGTGTCTTCCCTACCTGATACCTGTTGAAGTCCCAGCCTGTCAGTACCTCACCATATGGCCTTTTGAAATAGAGTTACTGCAGATGTCCCTAGTCCTGCTCTAAGCCAGTGTGATCAGTGTCCTTATAAGACAATCATGAGGAGATTGCCACCACGACAACATGGGTGGGGGTTTGAGTTATACATCTGCAAAAAATAAGTGCCAGAGTTGACCAGAAATCCACTAGCGTCTGGGAGGTGAGGAGGGTTCTGATGTACAGGCCTGGAGCTGCCCAGCTGCCAGCCAGGCTTGAGGCTCAGCAGTGGGGTGTTCCCACCGATGCCTGTCCCAGTCAGAATAGTTACTGTCATAAAGACTCTTTGTTCCAGTAGCTCGCCTTTTCCTGGTACATTGGCTGACTTACATGGGGGAATCAAGAGTGGGCTGTGGACATTTGGTCTGCACCTGTTGGTGGATGCAGGCTGCAGGCTTCTCCGGTGCATTGGCTGACTTACATTAGGTGTGGGGAGGGGGGCGGTGTGGGCAAAGAAAGTCCTGTGTTCCACTGTACCGTCTTTTCTCCCAAGGTCCTGAAGAAGTTATGGGAGACTTTGCACCTTCCAGAGTCTTCCCATGCTGACTTCTTCTGTAAAATAAGAATGAGACAACATTAACAGCATCCCAAGCATTGAGCAGTCATGGCCAACGCCCATCTCTACACTAAGGCTCAGTGTTGATCTCTGAACTTACCCTTCTCCTTTGGTCCCAATAACCACCAGCCCTGTCTCTCCTGGAACTTGACTCTGTTAGGAAGCCCTCAGAGGTGCAGGCTTGCAGTATCTGTCCTCATGGTTCATTCACATTGGGACAATGTTTCGGAATTCTTTGCTTTATAATACTTTATGGATGCATCGCCACATTTGTTTATTTCTGTCTGTGGACAAGGGGCTCTTTCCACCTTTTGGCTATGTGAATAATGCTGCAATGAACACAAGTCTACAAATGTCTACTCCAGTCCCTGCTTTCAATTATTTTGGGTACATATCCAGAGGTGGGATTTCTAGGTCATATGGTAATGCCGTATTTATTTTTGTTTGACTTTTGTGTTATAGCCAGCATTTTAATTCCTACTTTTATTAGTTGCAGTGCTGGGGATGGAACCCAGGGCCTTACACATGCTTGGCAAATGCTCTACTACCGAGCTACATCCTTAGCAGCGTTCTGTTTTAAAGGGAAAGCTGAGGATGTGGGTGACCCACCTTACCCGCACAGAAACTGACTAACTAAATCAACGGTATAAACCATTTTCCCGAGTCACCAGAGAAGCTGTATTACAGTGTGAGCTTTCTGTTGCCTTTAGCACATGAACATCACTCTCCTCAAAGTCCTCTCCTTAGAGTCCTTACCTACTTTAGACTCCCAGGAAGCCACTGTGGGAAAAGATTCCATCTTGGCTCTCTCCTCACGTGGTAATGCAGTAAAATTATTATTTTTGCAGTGTGATCCCCCCACTGGAACTTCTGTTATGTTGGTAAAATACAGTTATTACAATAAAAGCCATAATAGTCATTTTTTAAAAATAAGGGTCCATTTTTGTTATCTCATGGCTCTTCCCAGCATCACTTGATAGGATTCATCAAATTCATGCTGATCCACTTTGTAGATAAGAAAACAGAACTCAGAAAGGGAGGTTTGGGATTCGAACTCTGAACTTCTGGTGACTGAGCCAGTACCCATTCCTTTGAATACAATAACCATCCTATTTGGATAGGTTAGTGATAGCAGGGCCACTCTGGCCTGTTAGGTCACCGCCCCAGCAATCCTTGTAATAAGGACTGTGGACACAGGGGAGGACAGAGGAGCATGTTGAATCTAGAATACCTGGTTTGCATTTGAAACTCAGGGAAAATTACTACTAGTCAGGCCCGTTTCTTTCTGAATTGATCACTGGAGGCTGCGGTGGTGATGTCCCCCAGAGGAGGACCTTAGGGTTAGTAGGAACTGAAGCACCTTTCTCATGAATACTATATGAACCCAAAGTTACTCACAGTGAGGATTGTGTGTCCAGATGGTTAGTGGGGAGACAGTTCACATCAGTCCAGGGCAGCAGAAGGGCACATGAGAGATCCCAAGGAACTCTGGTTGGTGGGTGCACCAGAGTCTCAAAGTTATCTTCTCTCTTGGGCCTGGACTTCCTGGTAGGCCCCTGGCTAACTGACCCTATGTGGCCTTCTAAGCAGAGGGTCAGATGACTCAAAGCCCTGAGCATTATGGTATCTGGTTAGGGTGTGCTGAGCTCCTTGGATGCTGCTCAGGTTCAGCGTCTGCCCTGGACCAACAGCCTTTCTCTGGATAGATGTCAGGTTCTGGGAGAAGGGCCTGGACATCAAGATGATTTCATGGACAATGTTTACACTAGCCTTAGCATTCTCATACACATTCTTATGAACTGTGCCAAGCAGATGTGGTTAAGACACGAGCCTTCAGCTCTCAGAGACAAGCGAGGTAACAGGATGGCTGTGGGGAGTTTTTCTACCTGAATTTCACCACTAGACACGCAGGAGGTTTGCTTGTAACATGAGCAAGCTCTGTAACACTCTGTACCCTCACCATACTGTGCTGTGGGAAACTTTGGCTCTGTCATTAAAGACGTCACCAAATGAATACATTTGGGTTGATGAATTTGCCACGTTTGCTTCCCAGGCAACAGGAAAGCAATAGGATGGAAATTAAATTCCTATCAGTCTCAGGAAATTATGGGCTGCCTCTGAAGGAAGAAATGGCCCCTCTTAGACCTTTAGTTTCTCGTGGTTTTAGCCCCCAAGCGCTTCCATAATATTCTACAGGGAGCTCAAACCTTCATCCTGAGAAATGGGGGAGCTGACCCCCAGCTGCATAGCATTTGTATTAGAGGCTGGCTTTCGTTTCTTGCAGTGGTGTTCCCACACTGGGTGGAATGGCCAGCTCATAAAGGGGCTCCGAGGCTCCATGCCTTCCTACTCCCTAACTTCAGTTTGTACCGGAATCTAGTCAACTCACTTTGTTCCTCCAGCTGAAATTTATGAGCTTCTGAGGAGGTGTTTCCCCTGAACTGTCACTTAGCAGGCATGTCAGAAATCACCTGCAGTGCACAGTGGACAATTGCCATCCAGACTCATGGTGAGACGGGGTCTGCCTCTTCTTCTCTTGAACAATAGAACGTAGCCACCCATCATCCAGACTCCTGGTGGGGTAGAGCCTACTTCCTCTCCTCTTGAACAATAGAATGTATCCAATTTGCCTGAAATAGAACTGTCTGTTTCCAGCTTGTGGAAGCTGCTCCTGTTTAGGAGTCTGAACATCCGGATGGAGAAGGGAGACTCGGTGTGCCAGAGGTCATGCTAGCAGCCCAGTAGGGACTCCTAGAGTTAGTGAAGCTGCCATAAACCCAAGCAGACCCCACAAAGCAGTCACTGTGGCTCAGCAGTGGCCATGTCCCGACAGCGGCCCCCACTGTAGGATTCTGAGCAGATGATGCTAATCATGCATGTTGGACCACTTAGCGATTTCTCCAGTGCTGGGGCCTGTGGAAACCCACATGTGGGGATATGTAGGGAGAGGGGTGATGGGATGCTTGCTGTGTGTCCTTTTCAGCCTGATGAAGGGATAAACTTGCAAATAGTTGAATACGTGTATTTTTTCTCTGTTTGCTTTAACAAAGCCAGACATGGTGGCTTAACACAATTATCTCCCAGTTTAATAGGTCAGAGGACCAAACAGATCTCACTGGGCTGAGGTCAAGGTGTTGGGAGGGAGAGTAGCTTCTTCACAAGGTTTAGGGGACATGAACTCTCTCCAGCTCCCGAGGCCTCCTGCATCCTTGAGGCATGGCCCTTCTTCCACTTCCTGGTACCAGCAGGTGTCTTACCTTCAGATCTCTTTCTTCCTTTCCAAGGCATCTTCTTCCCACTCATGGGGACACTGCCAGTCCCACTTATGCAGTCCAGGACAGCCAGCCGCTTGTAAAGTCTATTGTGTTGTGTGAGAAAACATGCTTATATACTAACAGAGTTTAAAATCTAGATGTACATCTTCGGGGCCATTGGGAGACCTACTGTGCTTGGATTCTTCATAAGCTGGTCGCTCCTTTCTAACCTGCTCCACACCCCTCTGTTTCATGTACTTCCTTCAGTAGAGGCTGACGTCTTTGCTTTCTGGCTGCTGGCTAGGTATGTGGATTCCTTTAGTGGATGCCACTGCCTTCCTTCTGACCTTTGGGACTATGAGAGATGACTTTAGGGTAGTTTGGTTTGCTGGGATAGATTTCATGGTGCGTCTTCGATGCTTCCCTTACAGAAGGGCACTCAATGGGAGCACATACCTCCAGAGTTTTAAGGGTGCCCAGCAGCTTCCTGTGTGCATTAGTACCTAGTTGGCTGTGCTGTGCTGTGCTGCACCATACCTTCAGTCCAGGTGGCTTGATTTTGCAGTGGTCCCTTCTCTTCCAGGGGAGGAGTCATTTGGGTCCTTTGGGGACACAGTTTTCCTTGCTCCTGTCTCTCTCTCAGCTCCTTCTTTTGTTGGTATCCATTTAAAGTGTACAATCCATTAATGTTAAATACATGCATGATGTTGTGCAGGCAACATAACCAGTTTTGCTCCTGGCCTAGTCCTTGGACTCTACTGTTCTACCCCAGTCTCAGTGGAGTTGACCACTTCAGCTACAGAATAGCAATGGGCTGATAGATACTTTGAGATCAATGCTTGTTGAAGTACTTATCAGGATTCCTTTTGTTTTTGAGACTAAGTCAATGTAGCACTACATTTATGAACCACGTTTGGCTTAACCCATCATAGGTTATGGGCACTTGGGTTGGTCTCACCTTTTGGCTGTTGTAAACAATGCTACTATGAATACCGGTATCAAAGGGGACCTAGAATGCACGCTCTTAACTACTTGGGGCAAATCCAGTGTGACCACTGGGTAGTATAGTATGCTAACTCTGCTTAATTTTCGTGGAACTGCCATACTGTCACCTATGATGGCTGCTTCATTTTACACTTCCATCAGCAAGTCTTAAGGGCTCTGGCTTCTCCACATTCTCCAGGACATTTGTTATTTTTGTTGTGCCCACCCTCCCCTTTAGTAAACCATCATAACAGATATAAGGGTGTATCTTGACTTCTTGACAGGAGGTCTCTTTGGAGCCCCCACCTGCCTGTCTACAGGCTGCCTGTTATCCTGTGGAGCCTATTCCTATCCCCTGTTACATGCCTACCCTCAGAGGAGCTGGGACACCCCATAGATGTTCTGTCATGGCTCCTGAATGACGCATGCCATCTCACTGAAGTCAGGCTGGCTGAGTCCTGGTTTTCCTCAGGACCTGTTTGCCCTACTATGAGGGGCTCCTGGCCAATGTCCCAGACCCTCCTGGGCCCAGCATGTTTTAATGTGTCTTTGCATAGACAGCTTGGCCAGCAAAAAGCAATCCAAGTGCATATACTTCTCTGCTGGGGACATAATCTGATGGCAGGACAAATGTTAAAAACCGTAAATGAATGAATTGGAAAACAAATGAGTTGGAGACCATTTACTAGAGAATCATCCAAGATGATACTTCAAAGCATCCAAATATATATATATTCCATATGGCATGAAGAGTCACATGAACCAGTCAAATAACACAAGCAGTCTAGGTGAAGAGTATGGATCAGTTCCAGTGTGAGCATGCACTTGTAATGCTTCGGTGGAAAGTAAGTTCTCAGAAGGCTTCCTCTCTGGAGACCCTGGCGATCATCTGGAAAAGATCCTGGTGACCCCTGGAGGAGTTAGGGGAGACTTTAGAGGAGGTGAAGGGTTGCGAGGCTGCCTTGCCCCAAGCTGGAGACCTTGTGACAAGACAGCCTCCTGTCCCACTAAGGACCTGAACTTTGGCTCAGGCCCTGTGCTACAGAGAGGAAGGAATCTGAGCTTGGGTGGGGTTAGGGAAGATGTCCTGGGGGAGTTGACTTGAGTTTGGTAAAAACTGAAACTCAAAAATTTACCATAAACAGAAATAAAAACATATAACAACGCGAGGAAATGTTTGCAGCAAATGTGCCCAAGATTTGGCTGCCATATTTTCACGGCTCTTGATTAAAAGCACCAGGACTCTGAAAGGAAAATGGTCAAGGACATTGCACCACTTGATACTGGACCAGATGAGGCAGGTGATGGGAGATGGGAGACCAGAGCATCCCTGGGCCATTACCACCAGAGAGTGAGCAGGTTCCTCTGTACAAATGTCCCCAGAGACTCTGCCTCTGGGTTTTCTCTCAACCTGTGCTCAGCCCCACTTCCTCAGTATCCAGCTAGTGCTGAGTGATCCACCAAAGGCCATTCTCCAGAATGGAAGGCTGAGAAGCTGTACTGGGTCCAGACAGAAAATGGTGGAATGAAGGCAGAAGGAGTCAATTTGGTGGCAGTGATGTCTTCCAACTGCAGTAAACGCCCGTGTGATGCCAGATACTCCGTTATACACATCCTTGGGGTCTAGAGCAGAAAAGCTTGATCTAACATAATGAAAAGAATCATGTAGACACTATCATTTCACGGATAGCATCTTCTTTCTCATTTTTAGACCATGTGCTGAAAGTAAAATAGATTTTAAGATCTACCTACTGGCAGGCCCTCTCTAGCTCTTGCTCCATGCATCATAAATCACCAGACCCTCCTGAGTTCAGGGAGTCCAATGTGCAGGCAGGTGGTGTTCACGTGCACCCCTACAGGGAGTTCTGGACTGGAATGGCACGTCGGAGTTGTCTGGCATTATGCCAGGGCTTAGGCTTTTATGCCACATTTCAACCTGTCACTGGGTTCAGGCCATTTTGGGGTAGATGCATGATCTTGAAAGAGGGGGCTCACTAAATGTCCTTCAGCTGAGGAATGGATAATAAAAATGTGGTACATATACATGTTAGAATTCTGTCGGGCTGTAAAAAAAAGATGAAAATCATGAAATTTGCAGGTAAATAGGTATAACTGGAAAATATTACATCTAGGAAGGTAACCCAGAGCCAGAAAGACAAACAATGCCACACGTTCTCTTTTGTTGATTCTAGCTCCAAGCTTTAGATTGTAGTATATAACCTGAAAAACCCTCACAAAATCCAGGAAAGTAGAAAGGGACTATTTGGGGAGGCAGGAGAAGGTGTTCTAGAGAGGGGGACGGTAGGACACAGGTGCTGTGGGGGCGGGGGAGAGGTCAAGTAGGGGGTAATACAGAGGGAGTGGAAGGAGGGGGATAACTCTAAGGATGTTTGAAAAATCCATAGGGAAACATTATTTTATAGGATTACTTAAAAATAACACACACACACACACACACACACACACACACACACACACACACTCACACACTTTATGCAGTGCAGGGGTGATATAAGATTCCCTCCAAGAGCCATAGAGTGTCTAACAAAAACCACAGTGCCAGGCATGGGAAGCCCCCCTCTGAGTAGTTGGTTCGGAAGGGTTCCAGACACTCCCCCAAACAAACCAGGCTATTGCCGAAGCCCCGGTGGCTTCCCAGAATTGGAAGGTAAGACCCTATTGCTGCGTGCTGCAGGGTTTGGAGGAACAGAGCTGGAACTGACCTGGAAGTTGTCTCCCTGAGGACCAGCTCTCATAGTGTTCAAAGGGGTCATGTAAGCGGCCAAGCAATCAAAGCAGTTCTCAGAGTCCTACCTAGCGATAAGCCTATGAACAGCAACAGTGACGAGGCCCATAAGACAGCCACAAAGGCGCAACAGCGACACTTTTATCTTGGGGCAATCAGCAACCGTCTGATTGGACTGAAGCGCAACTCAACAGAATTCATGCAGGGTACCGTAAACCTAGCCAACTGCCCATGGCTGGAGGTCATAGCCTTGAGAGGACCTTCTGCGGCCATCTTCCTCACCCAGTATAATTCCTAACTGTATTCTTGATACTTATCCTCGCACCCGCAGATAAGTGCAGCCCTCACGTCTCCTCAAAGAGGCTTCTTTTTGCAGCTACAGAGAGAGGCGACTACTGAGATCCACAACTGGTAGAAAAGCAGACGATGATTGTGGGGTCCAGCTCCAGTCGGTGGTCTCCAACACAATTCTTATACCTAAGGTTCAGGGAACATCATGAAACTAAGTTATACACGGGAAAAGAAGAGGACAGTTGCTGTTGATAGCGTCTCGTAGACCCGACAGGGATGCGGGATGCTGCACACATAAAATCTCAACCATGTTCTTCTCTAAACAGGGCCTGCATGATGACGTCACCAGTTGACATACCAATACACACAGGGGAAATTTCACAAGACCCCATTCCTAGATCCAGAGCTATAGGCAACCATTGACTGGTAAGAGATGGAGAATCGGGCTTCTCCAGGGAAAGTTTCCCCACAGGTCATCCAATCAAGTGGTCATCCCTAAACATATGTACAGGAGAGGAACACTAAGTGGGCTCAATTAGTGTGTGTGTGTGTGTGTGTGTGTGTGTGTATGTGTAAAACAATAACACTTATAGACGTTATGGATTTAAGAGGAAGGTACTGAAGGAGTTGGAGGTGGAATGGTAAAAATGATATAAATGAAAAATGTAAGTGATATATGAAATTAATCTAAGTTAGAAGTAGATGAATATGATAAGGACTGAGCAGATGTATTTACATACTTAGGAATATTTAGGAAGGGGAAAGGAAAATAATGTAATTATATTTTAATTTCAAAAAAATTTTAAAAACTTAAAAAGAATATGCCTAGAATAATACACTTTTCAAGGGAATAAAGAGGTATTTTGCCACCTGAACTTCTGTGCAGATAAAATAATCAATTGTATTTTTCATGCAAAAATACAAATTTTGGGAGCAAATCCATACACAGTGGAGTTACTACTCAGCCATATTTGTAGGGGAATTGATGGAACAAATCATAATGTGAAGCCAAATGAGCCAGTCTCAGAAAAACAAGTAACACATGTTTTTGCTCATATGTAAAATCTGGATTAAAGAAGGAAACATAGATCCAGTAAAAGGGAGAGGATTTAGAAAGAGGGGAGGAGGTCAGGGGAGGGAGATGAGAGAGGACAATATGATCAAAGTCCATGATATAAATGTTTGAAAATGTTTCAATGAAATACATTATTTTGTTCAATTAGCATATACCAAGAAAAGCAAAAAAAAAATACATTTAAATAATATCTGAAATAAACCATGAAGACTGTTGACATGGAGGGGAAGAGGCACAAGGGTCCCCAGTGGTTTGAAAATATGTTGTGGATGAGCTGCCATCTCCCATCCCCTTCGACTCTAGTTGGGTCCCACACATCATCTTAAGGTCTTTTGCAAGGATACTCAGTGTTCCGGGACCTCCAGAGTTCTACTTTTCCCGACTGTAAATGCGTCAAACTCCACAGTTCTCTTTATATCCACCCCTGAGATGCTGAACTCCCTGCCATGAGTCCACACCAACTATAAGACTAAGACCAGTGGAGTTCTTGGCTTCCAGTCCTGTTTCCACAATACTTCATCTTCGGAAGATATTATTTAAAAGAAAACTACTAATCTTTACCACTCATCAGTTATCAAGAAAATGACAACAAATGCTAGCAAGGATGTGGGGAAAGTGGAATCCTCGCTCACTATTGGTAGGATTGCAAATGGATGCAACTATTATGGAGATCAGTGTGGTGAATTTTTTAAAAGGCCAAAACCAGATCTACCATATGATCCAGCTACACTGGTCCTGGACATGTGCCGGAAGGACTGACATCCTGCTCCACATATACTTGCTCAGCTGTGTTCATTGATGGTCTATATTCGGTAGCCAGGAAATGCAAACAACCTAGTCGTATTCTAAAACATATTACTATTGGATATTGAATTCTAGTTGGCAATCACGATATTCCATCATACTGAAAACATAATTCCACGTCTTCTATTACCATGGTTCTACTAAAAAATGGTCCATAAATTTTACTTGTCCTTTTGAGATAATTTTATATCTATTTTTTGGCTTTTATAGTTGGTACATTTCAAAACTTGCTGTATCACTGCTTGTCATTTCTAATTCTTTTTTTTTTAACATAAAGTTGAATTCATTTAATTCTAGGAAAATTAAGCTTCAAAGTCAATAAATTAAAAGACATATGTTCTTTCAGTATTCCGTCCAGAGACTTGGTTGTGGTCTTCACCACACAAAAGCAGTCTGCTCCCGTAACATCCGGACACCAAAGCGATGCCACTCTCGCTGATAAATCCACAGTTCCTGCGTGGTGTCCAAGCACGCCAGCACTGCCCCTCCTTTCCATGCGATCAGCCGGGGATCCATGTCCTGGACAAAAGGAAAAGCCATTTCGGCAAAGCAGTAAGACATAGGATACCATTTTCTGCAGGAGGGGTTGGGGGCCCCTGCTC